>VZSZ01011980.1:3648-52810 GCA_013398815.1 Ibidorhyncha struthersii | reverse complement strand
TGATGTTGGCCCAGTGATCCAATATATCTAAGTCTCTCTGTAGAGCTTCCCTGTCCTCCTGGGAATCAACACTCCTGCTTAACTTGGTGTCATCTGCAAACTTGCTGATGATACACCCTATGTCCTTATCAAGATCATCAATAAAGACGTTGAACAGAAATGGTCCCAACACCGAGCCCTGAGGCACACCACTTGTGACCGGCCGCCAGCTGGATTTAAATCCATTGAGCACCACTCTTTGGGACCTTCCAGTCAGCCAGTGCTTGATCCAGCGGATCGTATGCTCATTCAGGCTGTGCGAAGCCAGTTTTTCCACAAGAATTGTATGGGGGACAGTATCGAATGCTTTTTGAAAGTCCAGGTATACAATATCAACAGCCTTTCCCTCATCCAATATTCTGGTAATCTTGTCATAGAAGGAGATCAGGTTCGTCTGGCAGGACCTGCCTTCCATAAACCCATGCTGACTAGGCCTGATCCTAGTAATACTTTCTCCAAAAGCAGTTTATTTTGAGTTGCTTCAGAAACTGCATTTATATATAGAATCATAGAATGGTTTGGGTTGGAAGGGACCTTGAAGATCATCCCATTCCAACCTCCCTGCCATGGGCAGGGACACCTCATACCAGGCCAAGTTGCTCCAAGCCCCGTCCAACCTGACCCTGAACACTTCCAGTGATGGGGTCTCCACAACTTCCCTGGGCAACCTGGGCCAGTGTCTCACCACCCTCAGAGTGAAAAATTTCTTCCTTATATCTAACCTAAATCTCCCTTCTTCCAGTTTGAAGCCATTACCCCTCATCCTATCACTACTTGCCCTTGTAAAAAGTCCCTTTCCAGCTTTCTTGTAGGCGCCCTTCAGATACTAGAAAGCTTCTATAAGGTCTCCCTGGAGTCTTCTCTTCTCCAGGTTGAACAATCCCAACTCTTTCAGCCTGTTGCCATAGGAGAGGTGCTTCAGCTCTCTGATCATCTTTGTGGCCCTCCTCTGGACCTACTCCAACAAGTCCATGTCCTTATATAACTATATATCATAATATATCCTTATATCATTTGAATATCATTAATTCAAATGTCTTTCCATTAAAAAAAAACAACATAAAACTTTGTCAAGAGCAATAACAATTTCCATTAAGGCTTGAAGTTCCCACTGATTTCTTGTTTATGTCCTTTTTACAGGAAGGGGAACCAAAATAGCAGTTAAGGGACTAGACATTTTGTTAGATTTGTCTTCTGATGCCTTCCTAGAACCTAAACTGTGTTTTCCAGCAAAATATAAGTGGACACTCAACCTCTCTAACATAAGTGGGTGTTCTGTTGTTGAACATGTGGACAAATATTACCATACATACCTCACCATTTCTGACGATTCTGGGAGTTCAGAACACAGTATTTTACAGATTTGGTCCCTTTTTTGCCCGGTCACTTACTTTGAATGGAAATTTGCCCGAGGTCTCTATAAGCGGTTTGCATTTAAGGTCTAATAGAGATGGATTTTTTTTTTCCTACTACTTTTCTCTTTTAATCTCCTTGTATGTCGCAGTGTTTACAAATTAGAGGCTACTTGTGCACATTGACATGTATTTTGGCACTGTACTTCTGCAAATCTCAGCAGGTTTGTCTTCTTTTTTGTTTTAATGGAGCGAGTGGAAAATTTACACACCAAAGTGAAGAGAGATGGGAGAGGCAACCTCTCATGTGACTGTTTAAAATACTGATGAATTTGTCACAGTTGTGTTTTGGAGAAGAGCACATACAGAACTGATCAGAGGAATTCACTATAGCACCTGGGAAATTCTATTTCCCAGAAGATTAGAAGGGTAATATTAATTAGTGAGAGTTCATTTGTTAGGGAACAGAGGTGCAGGTTGGATAACCAAGTTTAAACATGTGGAAACCCAATCCATTTCCTTTTTCAGCTGAAATCCTTCTGAAGCTTCTGCCATTGCAGCTTTGCCCTTGGTGTGTCATTGTCTTGAATTACTCATAAAGCCATTTCTGCAAGCACTGAAACAATACAAAAAGAAGGGTTGTCATCAGGTTCCCAGACAGTTTTGAAACAGTATGTCTAGGAAATTTCCTGAAAAAAAACCCTTTTTGATTTTTTTTCAGTAAAACTTTTAAGATCCATTTGTTTTGGAAAGTTTGGCTAAATACCTAAGCTAGAGTTGCTTCAAGTCATACCTGAAAGAGGATCCTATTTACATCCAAAGAGTTTTTGTTTTCTCTCCCATTGTTTCTGCCTGGGAAGACTCAGACCTTGTGCCACAACACTGGGATCAAAATCTGGAGTGGGAGCATTGGCAATTAACCCGGGCCCCTGGCTGAAGTAGGGTTTGGAGATGCACTACTGTAAGCTTGCAGGGAAAAGATTAAAGAGTTAGTTTGAGACTGTGGAGATATGGATTTGATTGCCATTGTTGTCACAGCCTTTCTATGCAATTGTGGGCAAGGTACTTCTGATGGCATACATCATGATTTAGTCTGGTCATCTAAATATTTAGCATTCCAGGTTAGCTAGTTTTCTAGATTGGATCCATTGTCAATGGACAGGGACTAAGATTCCTGTCACTTTTACCCTGTGGTCAACTGAGAGAGATTAATCTAATGTAAATCATCCCATCTCGCTTTGATTCCTGCTTTAGGACAGTATAAATTGCCTTACATTTTATCTTTCTCTTGTTACAGCAAGAATGAAATCTGGTTAACCGATTCTAGATGAGATAACTATTTAATATAACTACAACTAGGCGGGATCAATCCCACCGTTAATATCTATATAAGCCAATCTTCCCTGTAATATGGCAATAGTATTACTGCTGTTCCTCTGCTTTGTATGTCTTATCTACTAGATGGAAGTCCTATGTCCTGTAATGTCATAGATCTGGTTCCTAGCCAGGTTTGTTGTTCTTATTTACCCAGAGATGAAAATTATTTTCAAGCACCAGACAAATCAGGGTTAAATCAACATAGATTTTATTGCCGTGAAATGTTTGATCAAATGTGGTTGTTATCTTCATAGACTCATGTAAAACAGGTAGCTTGTATAGGAAATAGAAATATAAAAGATTATGTTTTGCACCACTGAATTATAAATTAAGTTAAGTGGAAGGAAAAAAACCCAAAACAAACCAAAACCCCAAACCAATAAATAGGACATTGTTTGTTGGTGACCAAGTGCGCACTCACATTTAAATACAATCACAACAGCTGCTGTACAGAAGTAATTGTACAAAATAAAGAAAAGTAAAGAATAGTAATAAAAACAGATCAGACTTCTCCAAATAACCTTCACCTGGCAAAGGAAAATGACTTTATCTTCCTCCCCCATTCCCCACACAGCTGTACTTGAAGTCTTGTTGAACCTGTAATGAGGGCAGAGGCAGAGGGTATTTTTATAAATACAGTTCCTGTATAATTATGTTTACTGATTCTTCCTTGTGTTGCAGGCTTGTGTCTTCTATTCATGCTGTTTCTTCTTGTCCTTAAAAATAAAGAATTAGAGCAGCAGAACTATATCTCCAAAGGATAAATGAAAGTCAAATGACCTTGGAATTCATCAGCAGCCCTTTTGGATATCTAAGACATCTAAGACCAAAACTGCTTGTTGGTATTAGGAAACAAACAAACAAACAAAAAAGCAATTAGAGAAATTGGCTCTTAGGACAAGAGAGAAGCCCTTCTTGAGCCTTGCTGCAAAATGTTGAGCCGCAGCTGTGCCACTGAGTCACGTTCAAAGGAAGAGATGAGCTGGGAAAATATTTACACAGAGGTCCAGGATTTGGAAGGACTATACATTGTGCCTGCTCTGTAGCAGATTATTTTTGTTGTTGTTTTTAGGAAAAGTTAAAGAGAAGCTTCAAAGAGCAGATTCCTTGTTGATTTGGAGAGCTGAAGTCTGTTGCCAATGAATGTTGGAGTTTATCTTTAAAAAAAGACGTAAATCAAAGGTCCAAATTCACCCCTTGTGCCAGTTCTCCAAGGCAACAGAATGATACCTAGAAGGAGTTAGGGTTTAAGACGGCAGCACGAAGGACAAAATCCTTGACAATCTTCAGTTGTAGGTGGCAGGGTCATCACTGCTTGTCTGCGGTTTGCTCCCCTTTCCAGGCCATACACAGGCTGTTCCAGTTCTCATCACCTGCATAAAGCTCTCCCTTCACTATACATCTCTGCCATGTAATGATACTAATGGAGGACTGCGTGAACAGAGATCCAAATCTTGGGGCAGAGGTTGGAGGTGAGAATGTCACTCCTAGCTCAACCAGAGACTTACCTTCTAAGCTTAGTCAACACATGAGCTGTTTGTACTCACAGTGAATAACACCTTGCTCTAGAAAGAAAGGCATGTGGTTAGTCAGTGTGTTTACTTCATGAGTAATTTGCTAATAAATCCAAGTATGAACAGCTGTGAGTCAAATGTGTCAGGGCTTAGGATAAGAAGTAAGTTCAGAGACCTACTTAATGTGTTTTCGGATTTGTGGTGGGAAAGGCGTAATCCACACAAAGCTGAGCAATGGGCTGAAGTACAACAGGATCCAAATACTGAGATGGCACCTGAGATTTTAAAATCATAGTGATTCATTGCTTTGGCCATGGAGACTTGGGCACTTTTCTGTACTCCTTCAATGTTTTTGACCTAAACAGAATAAATAGTTCCATGATCTCACAAAGGGAGAACATTTTGTTTTGTTTGGTTTGTTTTTTTCAGATCAGATTAATTTCAAAGTGAAAAAGGTACAAATATACTTGAATTTGCTACCAGTGAGCACCCACTAACTTCAAACCATGCCCTTCCTTCAGGCTGATCTAATTCATGAATGTCTTTTGAGATGGCAAGACTTCCATAGAGACAAGGACTAAGCAAATAAAAAAAATAAGACAACATGAGAACATTGTGCAGGTATAAGTGGGTGAGAGCTTAGGATGAGATTTTAACAGGAACATCAGTGAATTTATTGCTTAAAACCATACTGAAAGTTCCAATTAAAAAAAAAAAAAAACACCACACAGGCATTTTGACACCAAACTGCTCTGATAACTAGTTCAGCAGAAAAGGCAGCAATAATTATTTTTTCTATCAATAAAATTATCAAGTACAATTAAAAATAAATAACAGAGAACCTGTGAATGTCAACAAACCTCACCTTTTAAACACAATTTCACTTTTAAAATGTGCTAAGATATTAAAGGAAAAAACAGAAAGATGGGGATATAAATGCAGGTGGTGCTTTAATGGTAAGAATATATGGCAGGTCAATCAAGTTGAATCAGATCTATACTGAACCTTACCAAACACCTGTGGGGGTCATTAAGTAAAAAACCGGAAGTTCTGGGGCTTCAAGAGTGTTCAGGCTTATTAATATTAATAAATCAAATGGTAAACCAGGTCAAAAATAATTTGTCGCCTGCAGAGCAGAGGCTCATTGTGATTATGTAATAGCAAAAGCTGCAAGTCGTTAACGAAATTATTGTTGGGGCCTTAGACCATATCCTGAATAGATAAATATTTCAAATAATGCTGTATACATATTATTTCTGATATCAGACTTGAATTTGATTGTAAAAATTGCTGCTTTCTCAACAGTTTTGTGGAATAATCTACACAGACACTCATTCCCGCTTCTCCAGAAGACTGATATTTTAGTCAAGAAAGTGGAAAAGGATTTTAAAAACATTTTTCTGCTCTTTTTTTTCCTCCATCAAAATCTGATTTGTATCTATCCACATCTGGATGTAGAGGACCGTAATTAAAATGCATTACAGTACATATTCATGTGGCAAATCTGTGTATCTGACATAGTCAAACTTTTAATTTCTTTCTCCCCTCTCCCTTTCTCTCCCTCAGTCTGGGCAATAGAAAAAGCAGAATGAGTTTCCTTTTAACTTTTTGTCACAGTTACCTACTTTCACACTCAAGTATTTCGTGTTCTAGAACAGTTCCACAATATTTCTGTTGAAGGCATCTCTGACGATCATTCAATTTTAGCACTTCTTCAGAGGTGCTGGAGTGAAAAATTAACTCGGTAAAGTTTAAGTTCTGTTAGGCACTTAGCTCATCCCAGTGTGTTAAGGAGGTGGAGTCCCATGGAGATACATCTATTGCCCTCATTGCTTAGAGGGTGGCTTGATAGCACTAGGGTAGGTATCTAAGTTGTAAACCTACTGTGAGCAAGGACAAAGCTGGGCAAAATCATAGGATTTCCCTTTTTTTCGGTGATTTCCTTATGCAAGCAAACAGGGACTCATTACTTCCTAGCGTGTTTTCTCCCCATGATGGCAGTGTCCTTATTGACCTCAAGAGGAACAGCATCATGCCATAAGTGCTCTGTTTCCTTCCATACATTTGAAAGGCGAAGTTGATCTTGTTTATTCAGTTTGACTCCCTACATCATGGCTGTAAATGCCCTCAAATATTTGTTGTAGTCCTAGGTTTAGCCTAAAGCTGGTCATCCAAGAGGTAATCCACGCTAACTAGCTCTAGAAAGCTACGATGTAGACACATGCATATGAATGTTTTCATCTTTGACTTCCTTTATACCTAGTTGAGAAAAGCACACACTTTCAGGGCATGAATCATCATTACTTTGAGGTGAGATAAACTGCGTACTGTAAGTACTTTTTCTCTCTGCTGATTATACAGAGAGGAGAGTGATTAATCCAGTTGTAGTCATGGACAATGCAAAATGCCACCGTTACATTCTATATTATCAGTGGAGGATGACAGGCACTTCCAGATGATCCTTTTTACCTGTCCTAGACACTTGGTGTCCAAGTCAAGTGGCCACCCATAGGTATCTAGTGCTGTCTTCGGGGGTCCTCCAGCTCTTCCTCCAGGTGAGTCCAGTTCTCCTACAGGTTTCATGTTGTATTTGTCAAAATTCTGTGGCCGTCTTAGACACCCTAAAACATCCCAAATGGCTGTAAACACTTACATGTGGACAATTATGTTATTTCCTACTATAGAAAGAGATGAATTCTCCCTTGGAAGAAAAGGTCTAGCTCTGCTGATAATTCAAAGGAGTTTAGATGGCCAGAACAGCCCCACCCTGTAATATCAATCCTTCCTAACTTTCTCAATAAAGTGATGTCAGAGAAACAGGAAAAGGAATGGAGTAAAAGCCTTGTTGAAGAAGAAGTTAGAATGTGGCTGGAAAAAGCCTCTTGACTTAAAGAGCTTTGAGCTCAAGCTATGCCTCCAGTGTTTTCTGTGTGAAGATGTGCGGTAGGTGGAAAAGTAATCTCTCAAAAGCTCATTAGCAAGGTTATTATTACTTAGCTGCTGTGGACCAAGCCATTCTGTCTTATTTGTCATTTTGGGTTTATTTTATTTTCTTTTCGGTACGTGAGTGGATTCTGTTAGACCTCTGCACCTCAGCTGGATTTCTAAAGACAATAAAGCTGCAGAAACAAGCTGTTGAAGAAAAGAAAGCATCATAAAATCAAGGCAACACAAAAGGCGACTCCAATTGCCTGCATTGATCCTGTTGAACAGAGACCCGGGTATTGCAGACTGCAGTGTCATGGGACCAGGGGCTGAGAAGATAGAGGACAGACGTTCATGCTGTCATTTAATCTGAAGTTCACAGAGGGATCAGGGCTCTTATCGAAACTATCATGGTTTTGTTTTCATTTTAGTCTGCCATGGTCTTTTCACAAGAGACACCACGGCTGCTGCTTGAATGGTCAGGACAGATTCCCAACAGGTTCTGGCCTCATTCCAGTGCAGCTTTATTGTACATTCCCATGTGGGGCTGAGCAGCCCCCAACACCAAACGGTTCATTTGTCCCATGACCCAAGAATTCCTCTTTTGCCAGGTTTCTGTGTTGTTTTCCGAATGGTGAGTAGATCAGGCTTTTCTGATGGATCAGGGGAAGCCCTTCTTTCCATCTATCCAGCACGCAAGCAAAGCCAGGATGCTGGAACTGCATGTCCCACAACCGGTGCGCTGGCCCTAACTGTGCTGCCGGAGAAGAAAGTGCTTCAAATTTCATGTGCCACCTCAGCCAAGTCCAGAAGTGCTTATAAAAAACAGTGTTAGTGTATCATTCAGAACAATCAAATACTACGTGCACGAAAAAGTAGTTTAGAGCAACATAAATTTTAAAAAAGTGACAATTTCATCACACAATTACTGTACACTGCTGTTCTTAGGGTTGAATGCTTTCCTCTCTCACGCTCTCTCTTTCTCTCTGTTTTAATCTTTCTCTTTTTTATTATCTTTTTTGATTTTTTCTTTTTTTTTTTTCTTTTTTGCCCTTTTTTTGGATTTGGTCCACTGGAGATAAATCGCCCTCAATGATATATATATTTAAAAAAAATATCAGCAGCAAGACTCTCTTGAAATAGATTCTGTTTGATGTAGCTAGTCTGTCTTTTCTGTTTTGCCCTCTTTCACAGCAGCCTCTGAAGTTTTCCGCAGGGGGGCTTTCTCCGAGTTGGCGTGTCCTTGGCCGGATTCCGCCGCTCCTCCGTTTTTGTGCGATGTGTGCTTTTCCAAGTAGTTCAGCATTTCACTGAGAACAGTTTGGAAAGTGCTTAGGGCAGCACATATTGCAGGAGTTCCAAAACCATGAGTGATCAAACTACAAATGGGAAGGAGACAGAAAAAGAAATGCACACACGCACATAAATATAAATGCACTCACATACATCGAAGAGTTTACAGTACACTCATTTTGCTATAGTGAAATTCAAGATTTTCTCCCTAAACTATTTATTACCTATGGGAGAAACAGAAAAGAGAAGAGTAGAGCTGAAGAGCAGACTACATACAGCTTCAAAGGTTGGTTTTGGTAGGAGTCTTGGTTCTGAAACACTGTGGGACAGATCCTCAGCTGATGCAGATTGACAGAGCTGTTGACTTCAGAGAGGCCAAGAGAGAATCTGTGCCCTAGTCTCTCCAGCACTGCTACTTTTCCAGTCCCAGAAGGTTTGGCTTCCCCCTTCTCAGGTAAATGAAACCAGTTCTGTGTGGTTTATTCACTCTCCTAGGTCAGAGTCTTGAACAAGAAGACCCGGTTATTCTACGTGGATGTATGGCTGCGTCCGTAGTAGGAAATTAAGCAATGCCGAAGTGCAATCTCTGACCCTCAGCACAATTGACATGGTTTGGACATATCCATGCTGCTAAGCCCTCTGAGCATCCAACAGGGTGGAATCCAAACTGCCTATTGGGAACAGCCCCTGGTCAATGCTAACGTCCAAACAATGGCCAGGAAATGTTTCACATAGGGCTAGTTCAGCCAGGCTAAATTCATGGATCATCCTAACCAATTAATAGTAAAAATAACCAAGTTCCAACAATGTTGCCCTCATGGTATTGAATTTAGTTGTGTAGATTTACCTTGTTGCAACTTTCATCCAAATAAGGTGGTTTTTTTTTCAAGATAGCACTGATTTTTTCTTGTTGTTTTTATGCACTGTAGTGGAATTTTTGTGGCAGTCCTCACCTAACAGCTGCTGAAATGGTGTACTAACTCAATTACAAGGCAGAGCTACAGTGGGTTAATCTCATCTAAGTTTAGAGGAACATTTCAGTGCACACATATGTATCTACAATCACTTGAGATGTCTTGGGCATCCAGACTGGCTTTGACCTGCAGATCCAGAAGTACGCAGTTTTCCCACAGGTCCTGGCTCTTATATACTATCTCTGTGAGGATGTCTCAGCTACCTTAGGATGTCAGAAATGGCACTAGAGACCAGTTTTTAGGCAGTCAGCTCCAGTCCTATCTATCTAAATATTTTGTGTACAGTATAAGATGTTCACGTAAGGGCCAGGGAAACTCAAGTTGTACTAGACACCTTAGTATGGGCAACAAATTATTCTCGTCGTTATAATGACTTGTTTGGATAAGTGATAAGTGAAAAAAAACCCACCCAAACACTCCAGGCTTTTAATTTTCATTTAGAAACATAAATGAAAAAAAAAAGATATTTCAAAGGTTGAAATGTCATTGCAGTTTTTAAAAGACTGATTTCAGTTATCCCAGTTCTGCTCAGGGCAGAAAGAAGACAAGGAGAGGAACAGAAGCCGATTTTTGAGTTTGCAGACACTTTTGATAAATCAACACTTTATATCGATTTGGATGAGAAAAAAACCCAACAAAACATTACAGTGATTCTCATAAAACAATAACTGTTTCCCATCCCATCCTAGTTAAGATCTTGTCCCTGCAGAAACTCTCTGGGTGTCTTAGCCACCACATCAGTAAACCCATATCTAATGCAGAGAACCATGCGTAGGTCAGAAATGAAAACATGTCACTTCAGTGGGAACCCCTCTCCTCCGCATTTTGGCTTCTCAGTCTTTCCAGATGGCTTAGAAAAAGTAGAGGCCAAGGGAAAAGAGGTTATACAGGACATGGACAATCGCCAGGATGCTGGAATTTTAAAAAAAAACAACAACAAAACAAAGCATGGGAAAGGCTCTGCTACATCTTTTAGGGTGATCTTTCTGTCTGCTGAACATAGGAACCCTGTTTTCTTGGAAAGCCTAGGGAAGCCACCAAAATTCTGGGAGTCCTACTCAAAATGAGAGCTCAGTTTGGAAATATCTCTCTGTTTCAGACTGGGAGTGGCCCAGTCTTTTATAAAAGGTCTCTCAAAGACTATTAACAAATAACTCGCTTTTAGAATGTTTTTCCACCAGTCTCCAGGCACTTTTCAAAGCAGGAACTGATGTTTATCCCCAGTTAGTAATGAGAGGAAAATGATAATTAAATATATACAAAGAATATTTGCAGACATTAATTAATAATACTTCATGACTCTTGAAGTTTGGACTTGTAGTAATATCTGGATTGTTCTAATCTAGCATTAAAAGAAGGTAAACATACCTCGTTTTATTTTTTTTTTATTTTCAAGGAATGCCTGGCATACCAAGGAAATAAAAATCATCATCATCATAAGTCATATTTTTAATAGTAGTAAAAACAAAATCAGCAGTCACTTCTAGATAAGACCAAGTCCTTTTAGGAGTGAGGTGATTTCAAGATTTTGTGTTGCATTTTATCATCATTTCTAGCCTTCATAAGTCCAGAGAAATGAAAATGTCATGGAGCTTACAATACCAGAAAGCAAGAAAAAGGACTTTCAAATCTATCATTACTGGTTGTAATATCTCATGATTTTCACACTGCTTGTGTGACCTGGGTCCTGATCTAGGGAACTGACTATACCGAGACATATATAAAAATATTTATGATTTTATATGCAAAGGAAACCAGTTTATTTTAAATATTGGCAACATCTGCAGTCATTCATTTCCAGTCAAATAGTAAGTTTAACAAAGGATTGAATAGAAAAGAAATCTTCTGGCTTGCTCTCTTTGAACCTTTTGACTCCTGAGCAAAAGGAATAGTATTGTGTTTGTACAATAGCTCAGTACCTCTTGAAGACTAAAGTGGGAATGCTACAGTGAAAACTCACAGAGATTGCCTCAGAAATTATCTGTAGGGCTAAAAACAAGGATAGAAAACTTACACATTCTCAAATGCTGAAGATTTTAGAAAATACCAATATGGGACAAAATCTGACATTAAGGTACATAAGCGTAAGTGCCACTTGCAGGTATATACATCAGCAGTGCCGAAACTCCCATTGCAATCAAAGGGGACTTAATGTAGTTTCCTATGTATAAGACCCTACAGTGATTTGAGATGCCCTATTGCATCTGAGACATCTGCACAGAATTGCTAAATATTATACAGGACTTAAGTCCACCTTGTTTCTAGGTGTTTTGACAGCAAGAAGGCTACCCTTGTGTACCTCTCATGGCATTAGATGCCAATGTATAGGTGACTGAATTGAGCCCTGAGGCTTTATTCAAAACAGTCAGAGAAGTCTGGAGAATATTTTAGCACATGAAATGAATGTGTCACCTCTACGTGAGCTGCACCACTCTTCTGGCTACACCAAAGGCTCCATCAAGTTCAAAAAAAATGTGTGTTTGATGCTATTTGAGATGCCCTATGGTAACAAGACATCTGTGTCAGGTGAACAGGTAATGCAGAGGGCTTACAGGAGAACAGCACCCTTTTAAAGCAGCAATGGACTGATGTCATACCTCATAGCATCTAAAAAGGCACTGCATATTAATGTTTACTCAGCTATATCTTGTCTTAGGTCTTCATTGACTACGCAGGAAGCTTAGACACCCAGCTTACATGGAGACACCTAGGTACTGGTATTTCATCCTGAGCAGAATCTTAAACTTGTTGTCTAACAGTGTTCACAGGAAAAGATTTTGTGGGGTGAGTTAAGGGTCTGCCTCCTCTACAGTTTAGCCTCTTATGTACCACTAATCATCAAACACAGCACTTTTTTTCAAGATAGCATAGTATTTCTTATAAAAACGCCAAGCCTTTTTTTAGTAAATGGTGCTGCAGAGTCTCATGGCAACTCTACTTTCAGTCCTGATGAATATATTCTTCTCCACAGATGGGGGTATGCAGAGTTTATTAATGTTCCCATGAAGCTTATTGAGAGAAACTGTTTTAGGGAAAATTTCTGACCAGCCCTCCTCACCATGCTTCTGCGAAGGTGTACTTTTTTAGCCACACTTTATGTAATGAACATAAAAATGCTGAGAGATATTATCTTCTATTTTATCTTACATTTTTGTCAGTAATTCCCCTTGCTCTAATTTTAGTGGACTTTATTTCTCTGCAAGTTAAAGTCTTTGAAAAATCTAAGAAAGTTGGATAATTTCCCTTTGCTGATGAAACTTTCAAGTTGGGGAGAAAATAGGATTTTACATTTAAATCAGACATGACAGACAGAAGACTAATGGCAAAACATTCAAATGTGTTTCCTGAAAGTCATATTTAGTTGCCTGATTTTTCAAACTAACTGAGCTCCCACTGAAGTACGTTCATTTTTGGTATGCTCCGCACCTATGAAACGAGCTGCTTTCATTGTAAGACTTTCATTTGGGTTTAGAAGCCTAAAATTAAACACGGTCTTATCATAATGGAGTCTTCTGGGTATTCTCAGCTTTGTAGTGCATCTCATCGCAACTCCTATAAACTAGTAACTTTATTGTTCTAAAAGACAAGGCTAAAGTCTCAGATTTTGGTACTATGCATGGAGAGCTGCAGAAAGAAGGCAATGAATATCAGGCCAACATATTATAAATCCTTATGCTTAAGGACATCCAGACCTACCTGCAATTCTGCCCAGTGCTATGATGCAATTATGTCTGCTCATGTTTTAATGATGGCCTTACTTAAAAGTGAAAAGATCCAAGTGTGCCTGAAGGCTTGGACTCCTGTTTGGCAACTACCTCAAGGACTCCTCCATACCCCAGGCTGGTGAAACTCCGACATGCGGCAAAAGAAACAGATTCCCTCTCAGTGGGGGGGAAGAGGCCATCTGCACTGAATGTTTACACCCTCATTTAAAATAAATAAATACTTCAAAACAACAATAATGAAGAAAAAGCATGCTTGAACTTATTGGTCAGACTTTCTCAGGACTTTGAACGTGAAAATCACTTCATGATTATCCAAATTTAACAACACATGGCAGATGACAAATAATAATATCTGATAAAACTTTTGATGGCTGTAAAGGAAATGGAAAAAGATTTGAATCTCTTCACTGATACAAGTTAAAGGTGCCCATATTGACTTTGAGGTGCCTCTGTTGATTTCAAAGTCTGTCCTGTGAAGGTTGCTTAGAGAATTAGATTGTGATAATTTTACTTCAGAAAGTCAGTAGGCCTAACCACAACACAAGTTGGACTGATTGTCAAGGTAAACGTTGGACCATGACCAGTATATATGACAGGGATAAGCAGTCTATGGCATCAGAGTGGCAAACAGCACATACAAAAGTTATCTGGCAAAGTAAGCCCTCATGCTTGTTTTCTATTCATAACCAAACAAATACATTAAGGACATGTTCTGCTAAGCAGGTGGACCTCCTTTTACCATGTGTAAAAGCAATGAAGAAAGTAAGAAGAGAGTGCTAGAGCTGATGCCCCATATTTCCAAAATATTCTATTTCAGCTCTGTATATTTGAGACCTTGGGACTGATTTTCCACACTAGGAGTATTGCCCAGGCAACATATCTGAAACATCCAAGACTGTGACTATGGAGTGTTTCTGAGCTATAGACCAAAGATTAAGCCACAGCACTCTGGTGCACATGGGGCTCGCAGAAGCCCTTGGATGTTTGCCAAGAAATGTTTCCAGTACAGGGCATTACATCCTCCAAATAAAACACTGAATAATGCTGTGACTTGCTGGTTTTGAATGACAAAAAGATGCACAAGCTTCTATCTAGCTGGGGATGAAAAGTGGCCTTCCTGCCCATTGCTACCTGCAGCGCCAAATACACCAGTGAGACCACAGATCCAAGATGACTGGCTACTTTTGAAAAAGAGTGAGCGTGTCAGCTCCTTCAGTTTCTCCTTTCACTTAGTCAACAGGCACATCTCTGCCCTATGGGAAGGCAGAGAAATGAATGAGATTCATCCAACTTGCTACCATGCAAAGACTTTTTCCAGTGAGGCAGCTAACGTAGCTGAGAAACCCCATTGCCCTCCTCAAATGAGAAAGACCAAGAAGTAAGTATTACCTGAAAGGAGGTTGTAGAGAGCTGGGGGTTGGTCTCTTCTCCCAAGTAACAAGTGATAGGACAAAAGGAAATGGCCTTAAATTACGCCAGGGTAGGTTTAGATTGGATATTAAGAAAAAATTCTTCACTGAAAGGGTTGTCAAGCGTTGGAACAGGCTGCCCAGGGCAGTGATGGAATCACCATCCCTGGAGATATTTATAAGACGGGTAGACGTGGTGCTGAGGGACATGGTTTAGGGGTGGACTTGGAAGTGTTATGTTGATGGTTGGACACAATGATCTTAAAGTTCCCTTTCAACCTAGACAATTCGACAATTCTGTGATTCTGTAATCATGCTGATGATAAGGGACAATGCAACTTTGTAACCTACTAATTTAGAAATGAGGGGATGACATTCCTCTTTTTGGGAAACATGAGAGTGTTTTAAATGTTTTAAGAAATCTTATGTGCTGGATTGAAAAACAAATCAAACCCTCCAAGCTTTTTTCCGTCTTTGATGAATATATTTTCGCCTTTTCCTTGGTCATCATGGAACTTATTTGTTAATGAAGAGGTTAAAGAAAACAGATTCTCATCTGTTCTCTTGATTCCATCAATTGTGGCTTTAAGGGAATATGGTGTCATAAGGCTTATGATAAAAATAATTGGCAATATTAGAAATTCACACCTTTCCAAAAGGATTTCAGCCATGAGCAGAGCAGGAGAAGGTGATTGAACCCTTGCTGTGGAAAGACCAAAGAGGGAATCCCTGGGAAAGAGAGAAAAATCCCAGAGGAAGTAATGCTAATGCCTTTGGTAAATAAAAAGCCAACGAAAAGAAAGAAAAAAAAAAAACAAAAAAGAAAAAAGAAAGGAACTGTTTGTTGATTAGTACTTCAGCAGTAGGAACCAGTGTTGTCCCTCTCATCCAGCTGAATCTACAGCCAGATTGAGAGAGATCATGGAAATCAGGGGACTCTAGAGGGCACCAGAGGTGTTTCACCACAAACTTCATTGTGCACCAGGCTTCTTCCAGTCCCTGCAGCTAAACAGAAGGCTGCTGCTGCTAATCAAGAGGACTGGAATTATGACAGCAGCTGCTTTACCTCCTGATAAGCAAAGAAGCGTAAAAAGGAGAGAACAATATATATGGGGGGCAAGCACATCTGTAAAGGCCACCCACCAGTAAGGCTTTGGGCTTGGCTCTTTGTTACAATTTAGAAATCATGCTGAGCTTCCAAACCCATTTCATTGCTCCCTTTTTACCCTTCAGAAAGAAGGATGTTACTTTCTCGCTGCTCCCAAAGTCTGCGCCTCTGGTTCCTTGCCTGTCGCTTTTCATGTCACCTTGTCAGTCTGATGCCAGGCACTCGCAGGAGGCTGACAGCTCCAGGCTCAGCGACTAGCTACACGACAAAACTCCTGTCTCAAACAGTTTCACGGGAAGCATGTTTCATATCAGCTGGACGGCTAGGCAAAACACAGAATAATTTGTGAAGATGCTGATTGCTTTCATTATCTTGCTTTAGTATCGTGAGTCTATTATTTTTTTTGTCTGTTTTTATAAGGTTTCTGCACTGAAAGAAGTGCCACTTGCAAGAAAGTAGCATTCCCTTTGCTGTTTTTGCTGTCTTTATAGCTAAAGATAGATCTGGATGTGATTTTGTGTTGTAATGAAACGTAACCTTGAAGTTAAAGGAACAAATCCAACTTCTGTAATCAGTGGCTACTCATCTTTCCCTAAGTGGTGGATGACATCAGTAGGATATCTGAACTTTCCAAACCCTATAGATTCTTAGAGACACAAGTACTGCAAAAGCAGATGTAGAAGGTAAACCTATACCCAATTTTAAAAGTGAAGAAAGTGAGACTAAGAGGCTGACTAATGATGTCAGGGAGTCTGTATGTGTAAGCCAAGAAACACGCACAGATCTCTTAAGTATAATATCAGCAACTGTTCTCTTTGTAAGCTTTGTGTGTCACATTTTTTTGGCTTCCCAGCACAGAATGTGGGTAATTTTTGGTGGGTTTTCCAGTAACTCTAGTTTTCATGGGATTTTTGGGAGCTAAAAAGGACTTCTGACAAAAATTCAAGAAATTCAAAGCTGTTCTGATGCAAAACCAGATTATGAAGGTAAAGACAAGAAGACCCATGTCAGTGTGAATTTCAGGTTCCTGGCTGAACGTGTGGGAAGCTCAGATACAACAGTAAAATGGAAGATAGAAGTAGATATATCACTCCATTCAACAGGAGAGAGATAGGGTCTAAAATCAAGAAAATATACTCATTTAGTGTTTTGGACATCTAGTCCAGTTGGAAGGATGTCCTAAATTCTGACTCTCAGACTGAAGGTTGCTTTGATACTTTATCAACAGCCTTAAGTGTGACATGAATAAAGCAGAATCCTAGATCCAGAACTCTAGTTTTGGTTTAATACAGGAGCTACTACATTAGATAATGATACTCATGGGCTCTCATTCTCAGTCCAGATTTAAATTTTCCTCTGCAAAAGGGCACTTCAAGAGGAGGCATGGAAAATGAACATGCAGATTCAGCCATGTCACCAGAAATGCCATGGGACATTAGAGAATCTATAAGGTTGGTAGATGTGATGCAGGACTCATAAAAAACCCTTGAACTGAGGGAGACATGGCAGATGAATGTGACACAGAATGTCCTTTTACACCTAAAATGGCCCTAGAGCCCTAGATTCACCAGATGGGTGAACGACCCTAAGGTTCTTAAAGCTAGGGGATGACTTTAGTCACCTATGCCTGCATTAGCGAAATGAAGAGTGCCCAGTGCCCAGGCTCCTCCTGTGATCATGAGTGATCTAGCATGGCCTGGCCTCATCTCCATTATTCAAACATTTTAATGTGCAAAGTTGTGGCCATATCTAAGCTTCCAACTGAGAACATCCTCTTGACTGAGATAAGGCTGACTTATGCCTGGGAATTGTTTGGGACAGAAGGAGTTGATCTAGGCCAAATATATACAGGAACCACAGCAGCAACCAAACATGTGGAATCACCAGCCCTGGAGGTATTTAAAGGACAGGTAGATATGGTGCTTTGGAACATGGTTTAGTGGTGGTTTTGGCAGTGTTAGGTTGATGGTTGGACTTGATGATCTTAAAGGTCCCTTCCAACCTAGAAAATTCTATGATTCTGTGCTTACAGAAAATTGTATTCCAGTGTCCAGGACCATACACACAGTTTATTAGTTTAGTTTTCATGTGTCTTTTGGGGGGGTCTTAATTTCTACATGTCTCCATTCCCTCTCTGAAATATGACAGAAGCATTTCATTTCTTCACAGCAGGGTTCTATACAACTGAAAATGATTGGTTCATCTGGTCTGGTTCTCTGCTCTGGAGAGGGTTGGATGCACTAAATGTCTGGGAAGTGGAAAAATACCAGACAGATGGGTGATATACAAGTTGACCCCAACCATTTCTGCTACTGACATGCTGCTTTGCTGTCAAGATCTACCTGCACACCATTAACAGGAAAAGGCTGAGGCTTGATGATTCTGCTTGTTAACATTGTTCCAGATTCAGCAGAAGAACTTGTTGGCCTGCAATGTCACCATTCAGCTCTGCTAAGTTAGTGGCAGGATTATGGATATTGGGGGTTATCCAAGGCTTCACCATCTCTCATCACAACTACCTACACCATATGGTCTCTGAGTGTGCGTCTCTTGTGTCTCCAGGCAGGCTTGTCTTCACCTGGCGTGGGTGATGATTGTCCTGCTTCCCCATTTCCAGGCTTTTCTAAAGTGAATTATTCTCAAAGCGTTACATTTGTGTTTTGTTTACACCCATGTCTTTGCTTTCCCTAAATATTCCAATCCCCTTTTTCCCTCCCATCACTTGGATAACTGAGAGCTGTCTCTCAGTTTCACTGAGCACGAAACTAGTCTCTTTTACCTGATCTGAATTGAAAAACAACCAACTTACAATGCTAAAGAGGGATTTATATAACCTTTCTGTCCTGAAAAAATAAGGAAAGATGAAATCTCAGCTTTACTGCCATCAGTGGGATTTGAAAATAGTTTTAGTTTCAGGAGAAATTAGAACCCCAGCTTTTCCCTCTTGCATACACAGACACATGCACATGTACAGAAGTGTCTCACATGGTTCTGGGTGGCTTTGGGGAGAAGACTCTCTTAATTATAAATAATAGAAGGCATTTTAAAAGAAACTAAGGCCTACCTAAATATTGTCTCCCCCTGCCCCTTCACCTTTCCTGATGCTAACTCCATTCTGAAAGCAAAGAGTGAGAGAAGTAAGTTCCGCTCATTAAAGACAGAGAAACTTGGGTTCTTTTACAATGATGATGTAGTGACTTTGTTCTCTACTGTAGTGGATTCATAAATGCCTTTACACTGATTAGCCTTTAAAGGACAACAAAGAGATGCTCATGTATCTAGACAAAAAAAAATCTCAACAGTGAGTAATGGAACCGGATTATTCCAGGGCTTTCTTGTTTGCCCTGTAGCTTAATGCTGATTCTGTCTTCAGAAACTGGGGACAGGGTAGCTCAAGTGGCGGCTTTCAGGCCAGATAGAACACACAGGATTATTCCACCTGCTGCTCTGCATTTATCATGAAGGAATCAAAGAAGAGCTGAAGAAGAGCTTGGGTAGCCCTACAACATATCACCTCTTGAACCTACACTTATGTATATGCTTAGATATCTGAGTTGCCTCAACACTTAGCTCATGAGGTCAGCAGCTTATGATCCAGCCCTGACAAGGTTGGGCTTCTCAGTTCTCAGAACTTCTTCCCAGTACATTATTTATAGCACAGGTAAGGTGCCTAACTGGGCTGTAATAAGGGCTGGTGTTTCCCTGAATTCTCAGGCTACACATATATTAGTAATGCCATTGTACCCAGGAGTAATTTGGGACAGCGCTAGTTAGACAGGGCAACAAAAACCCAGGGAACCTGCTAAAAAGCAGCACAGGGAGCCAATACCTGCTCGTGCCTTGGCACTACTTTCATTTGCTAATATCGGTATAACTTCTCTGCAGTAAGATACTCAAAAATGCATTGAGAAGGAAGAAATCTTGAATAAAGCATACAAAATACTATGCTGGCTCAAGCAAGGCACGATAATTGCTGCTATGATGAACTGTCTGTTGGTGGTCAAACAATATTGGGAAATCATTCTTCCTGCAGCACTGAGATTTCTGTATACTGATCAGACAGACATCTCTGAGAGCAGCTGCAAAAACATGGTTGTACCCGGGGTGTAGAAGTGCCTCTGGTTTTTGTGTATGTGGTAAAGTTGTGCAAAACTCAGCAGTTTTCAGGCTCACTGGCAGCTTCTTTGAAGATATCCCCTGTTTTAAGCTTTGTATGAACTTTGAATTTGGAGTTTGAGCAAACCCAGCAATTCTGGTCCCTTCATGGGGACTATCCTGTATCTCAGGTTGGACACATATTTACAGATCTTGATGAACTGGGATTTGGTGGAAAAACTTCAGAGAGAAGTGAGAGCTTGAAGGTTTAAAACAGAGGAAATGGGAAACAGTGCTTCGATCTGACTTGTGCCAGTCGGTGAACCCTGGTCTTAATTATTAATGGTGAGCAAGTAACATCGTGAGCAAGTGGAGCACATAATCTACACTTACCAGCTGTAAGGCAATTTATTCCTAAAGAAAACTCCCTTTTACCTCAAGATAGTGGAGGCTGGATTCTGCTATAGGTATCAGATCAGCTCTTCAAAAAGTCTTTTATTATCTCAGAATTTATTCTAATAGTAGAGATTCATGTGACTCCTCTGAATTTTCCTGGTCATAAAATCTCTTTGACTTTCTGACATCATATGGCATAAACATATATGTATGTGTGTATAAAATACCAACTTTTCATCTTGTGTTTTTTTTTGCTGCCTCGGTTATGGTTTACAAGGCAGGATTTCTGAACCCCTTCTTGTTATATTAAATCTGTATATGAGATTTCCCATGATCAAAAATCAGGTCACACTGGATAATGGTGGAAAAACACGCTATACCCATGCTAGAAACATTCACAAAAACCTTGTCAGAGATTCCAGTAAAAGACTACGGCGTGTCCTTGCCAAATTTAATATTTTGACTCCATCCCAATTTAGAGATTTACACAGCATCGAGGTGGAGAATTTATTGTGAGAAAGCCCACACTTCTGGAATACAGATAGAAATGAAGATGAAAATTTCACTATTGAAGAAGCATTTTATAAAATATGTGATCACTATATGGAGTCACTGCTTCAGATTTATGTCCCCTCTGCAAGACCTATTTTTAGAGCACCAACAGCTCTTGGATATTTTGGTCATAAATAACGTTAATTTCACGTGTATAATCAGGACCAGCCACTTATTAAGACAGTCCAGTTTTAGACTCTGACTATTGGAGATGTCATCAGAGTATCGGACAATGACTGTGGTATGAAGGTCAAATCCATCTCTAGCATACAGTTGCAAAGCTCTTTATAGATATAGATACATGATAATTGTGTTCATTTCACTGTAATAAATAAGGACAACCAGCTCTTATGAAAATCTGGTCTAAGGTGGGACCTATGATCAGGATGGGGAGGCCACTACTTTGAATGTTTGAATTCTTAGTGTTAGGCATGTGCTTTATGTTAGGTGGATGCTTTCAACACGTTTTAATGATGTAATTTCTAACCGATGTACAATGCCAAGCAGATATTTGTGCTTGGGACCAGTAGGAGGCTGTGCTATGCCTCAAACAGCGGTGACCACGTTGCTTTTGGGTTACAAGGACTTTCTCTGTGCCCTGGGGTACCAAGAATTTCTTCCTTTTCTCTCATCCCCAACTGATCAGGTGCAAATTTCCTGTGACAGAGGTTGGTTCAGGCTGAAGAATATCGCTCAGAGAAAGCCAGAAAAAACAAATGATCGCCCAGAAGCAGTTTGTGTTGAAAACTTGACTCAGAAAATATTTAATGTTCCTAGAAAACATGGTGAGTTGCGTTTTTGCATCTTCTCTGGCATCTGAGACAGACTTAAGTACCTTCTGTGATATTTAATCAAGTAGTGGTAGGAGTGGTTCAGATGACTTAGCTGTGAAGGCTGCCAGATTTAGGAGGTAGGAATAATGATTTTTTTTTCCCTACACTAGATTTAGCTGTTCACAATATAAGTGTCTAGTGTGTACTGTTTGGTTAAGCTCCCATTCAGCTGGAGATCTAGACCAGACTGTTCAGTCGATGGAGTTTAGAAAGAAATTCAAGTCACAGTGATGTAGAAGCCTTTATTAGCCCTGCTTAATTGTAATGCAGATTTCACGGGCTATATAGAGGACATCCCTAGAGACTGCAGCAGAAGATATACACCTGGCTGAAATAGAGGCACCTACATGTAGATGAGTAGAGTTAGAAGTCTGTGTCAGAAGCTGGATCTGACCTCAACTTCTCTACAACAGACAGAAAACGAATGTGGTCTCAGCTCAGCCTCTGGGTCTGGCAGTACTCATCATTCCCTGAGCACAGACATCAGCCAAGGCTGTCTGATTTAAGCCTAGGGAAGCATTTGTGTAGGATCAAGACCTATGCTCTTCTAGGTACCCATCTTCAGTCCAACTCTTAATGCCTACAGCAGGCATGAAAGAAAGCACTGAATGATACAGGAGCTGCCTACAGAAGCTCTGTACTCTGACCTACTGAAGTGAAGCAGAGAAAGAAGGATGTGAGCTGTACCAGTTGACAGTGTTTGTAGCTGAAGCCTTCAGCATTTTATCCTGACTGCTATTTCTTCTTTAAACACAGGAACCCTTGGGGATTATCTACCGTGTATCACATTTACTTTGCATGCATCTAATGGGGAATTATCTGTTTTTCCACAAGCCTAGGTAGCCCACTAAAATCCCCCTATGAGTATTCTGTATAAATAAGTATGTCTTCCTTGGTGTGCATGCGTAGTTAAGTATTTTGGAGTCTCTGTGTATAAGGGAAAGTACACATAAACTTAGGTGGTACGTGTATGTGTGTGCACATCACTGCATGAGAATAGAAGTGGGGTTGTCTATATGTGTTTGTATATACCTAGGATGCACACAGGTATGTGTAAGCATAAACAGGAATGTGTGCATTTGTGGACCAGATGTTATCCTTGCCTCTCTGCACCCGCCAACAGACAGATGGAAGAGGTGGAATGGTGGGTATTTTGGATTCCATTCAAAGTCTGAGGGACTAAACATTAGGTACCACACCACCACCTGGCTGGTAGGTGCTTCATGCTCTATCAGAATCTTAATAAATAAAAGATGTTGGGATGTTGGGGCACAAAGTCCAGCCAATGAATGAAGAGTGGCTTAGCTGGCTGGGCTAAAGAATATGCAACACTGTTCTAAGGCTTTATAGGACTAATAAACCTGTTTGGTCAGTAACAAGCTCTTTGAAACAGTTCTTTACATTGTGATTTTTTCAGGTATCAGCTAATGGCTAGAAAACTAGCCTCAGCTAGTTATGTATTCCCCTCTGTGGTCCAAGCAAAGACAGGAGCACCTCTAGGATGTTTCCTCACGCTTATCTTTGATAATACCTTAGATGACCCCACTATTTCAAAGTGGCCCTCTGGAAGTTCCCATCTCACTCTTGGCTTTATCTAGCACATAGCCTAAAGCAAAAATGCGAAGTTGCACAGCAAGTCCTGGGATAATAAATCTTACTGATCCCAAACTGTCTATACACTTTTATCCATCACTTGGATAAAATTCTGATGAAGTTTGGACTTGGCACGCATGTATCATGGGTCCTTGTCTTCAGAACAGCTTCTTAGGCTGTCTACACCAGTAAATTAAATATTGCTAGGGCATGGGCCCAGGAACTGAGTCTAAATATATTAACAGTCTCTGGCTTTTTGGTCTAAGCCAGCTTGCGTTCTCCCAGACCTTTCCAGGGTGTTGTTCAGGAATGACTGCAGTGACACTGTTCCAGTCTGCTTTGAGGCCAGTCTGCTTTGGAGGCCAAAGAGTTAATAGTAGGGTCATGGTAAGGTGATGTCAAATGGTCTCTGTAGCATAGAGGAGGCTCTGGAACTATTTAGTTACTGGTAAAAATGCAGTCTAACTGTTCCTCTTATTATTGCTACTTTGATTCATCAATATTGTCATTTTGGGTCTGACCTTGAGTTTCTATATTTCTGGACCATCCACTTCATTGGTTGGCATGTGATTTGGTTCATATCCAGGGCAAGGCAACTTTCTGGCCAGATGAAGACATTTGGCCAGCAGATGTAGAAAACAATATACTCAAAGACCGTGGTCCTAGATGCAGGGTGAATGCCACTAGCCTAAACTACACTGCTGGGCAAACATGCACTTTTAATAGGCACAGATAACAGAGGGAATATGGATATTATAGTCTTCCAGATATGGGAATAAATAACATTATAACATTATGTGTAGTCTTTATAAAAATTATGGATTTTAGTTAATTTTTCCTCTTTCAAAATCATACCTGAAATGTGTTAAATGTCTCTGGATGTCGAGGTCTAATATTGGAGTCGGTCTGGAGGATCCGAGGGGTGATCTGTCTTGACTTAGAAGGTCTTGGAATTCTTTACATATTTGTCTAAAAGGAAAGTGGAAATCCTTAAATGAGACAGGTGTAATCCTTTCCATAAAGCTGATTCCCATAATGCTGTCACCTTGCCCCGAGTGATCTCATTCATAACAGAAATGTTTGACAGAGGCATTGTGAGAGAAATTAAAGGCAAACGAATCCCCCTCTTGCCTCCCTGCCCCAAATTCTCAGAGCCATTAACATACAGAATCTCTAGAACAGGAATAGTTCCCCTCTGGAACTGTATTAACACTGTCATTTTAAAATGTGATTTCTCTCTTGAATTCGACCCAGTTTGGCAGTGTTAAGTCTGGCTTAGCTCACGTACATTAGAAGCAAGGGTTATGGTTAAAGGAGATGACGAACTAGCATTAGAACATGCCTGGAGACTTTGTGTAAATACACCACTACTTGTACATCTACTTGTGTGCACTGGTTTACCTGCAAGTAGAAGTCCTGGCCATTTTGGCCTTGCCTTCTTGACCCCCGAGTCTTAAGGCAAATGGAACACTAGGAGTTGTGAAGGAAAATGCTACCTTTGCTCTTCTGCTTTCCACTTGTGTCCATACCCTGCTTCCTTGTAGAGTCTGGGGCAGAAGAACTGATGGGTCCTCAACTGAGACCTCTCCCACAGGTCTGCCCTGTGAGAATTCATTCCAGCAGCAGCTATTTAAATTTCTTAGTGAAACATTCATTAAATTGTTTTACATTTCTACCATGTATCAGGCAGTCTGAAGTACCATGTCTATAGCAATCTAGAGGGCTTGCATTCTAACTGTGACTCTTCTCTCCAGTGACCGTAGGAGGAGCTCAGTGACTCACTCAGCTGTCAGTGCCTACACAACAGACTGGCAAGTGAGGCAAATCCCATCATCTCCACATTTTTCTCAATGATGATTTCCTGGGCAACACACATGTTCAGCAGGTAGGACCTGGGACTCCTGTTCAGCACCTTGCAATGGGAGCTCAGGCTCTGTCTTGCCTGATCTCCCAACGGCATAGTAACATAACTTCTTTCACGGTCTTGCTGTCTTTCCCTCTGCTTCTCCGCATGCTTCAGCACCTGGGGGGTTAAAAACACCCCCTAGCATAACTCTGTATAGGATCTAATACTAAGAGAGACCTGAAAATGAGTTTTATTCATTCTTGTGATATTGTTGGTTTAGGCTAGTTTGCAAATTAGTCCAGGAATGTTCTACCAGTGTGGTTTTTTTTTTAAAGAAACCAAACTGGCATCATTTAGTGCATGTGTCCTCAGAAGAGTACTATCTGGATCATGGATGAACAGAGACACGACTTAGACCAGTTAATTTATGATACAGCTAATTAAAAAAAGGGAGACATGTCTGGATCTCTCTCTGGACATTTCCAAATGAGCATACCATTCACCATTGACTATATTGGAGCAATGGACACTTAATGTAGGGTCAGAAGGACATGATGCCCACTGGATGATCAGGACACTCGGTTTGCTTGCCTGATACTGGCCTGACAGTCAGTTGGATTGACCTAATACTAGTCACAGTGACTACATGTGACCTAGTAAACAGTGCCACCTAGTAAAGTGAGCAGTGCCAGGGATTGTCCTCACATCCTCATGCCAATTGTCACCATCTGATAAAGTCCATATGTTTATGCTCTTCTAGCCTCCTAAACAGGGTCGTTTCCTCAGAATGGACCCTGGTGTGGGCTAACTCCCAGAACATGCCCAGAAGATATTTGGGGGAGTTCAAAGAGCCATTCTAATGTTTTGATAATATAGACAATTGCAATCTGATGACTCAGTGTGTGCGTGCTTTCCTTTGTTAACATAGACACAACTTCTGTGCCTGGGTCTAATTTCTAATGCTACAGAGCATCTCTGTGATCCACGATTCCTGCTACAAGACTCTTTGCACATCCTTTTCTAGATAAAGTTCAAGTTCTTCATTATCACCTTGTAATTGTTCTCCTTTGGGACGGGGACATGTCTCATTGGGAACTGGAAAATATCTGGATAAACTCAGCTTCTTGGTCTTTAGAAGGTCCTCCATTGCCCAGTTACAAGCAAGGAAACTATACTAATGTGTTTTTACCCTTCATTATATCACTGTTGTTCTGCAAGTTTTGGACACAGATGTTGGATACCACAGCTCTTTCCTGACTGAGAGGAGAGAAGATGCAGAAAACTATTTCCTGCTGTGCTGCTGGACTTCATCCAAGCCTGATTTTTCTAAACACTTGTCATCTGTATGGACCTAGACACTGACTGCTTAAAAAGACAGCATCGTCTTAGCCTTTCAGGCAAAGAGATGTATTCAGCAGAAATGTATGTAAATGCAGCATACAGTTTTAATGAATCAGGTCCTTAGAGGAAAAACAGTTCCTTTCAACAACTGAAAACAGTCAGTCATTTTGGCTTCTAAACAATCTACTATCCCCAGTCGGCCCTGTCAGCATCGCTCTTCTCTCCTTCCTCCAACCTCTACTTTCTACCTGTTGAAAAAGTTCATCTTAAAAGTTCTTATATTTTGACAAAGGAAAGTGTCAGAACCAAGTGTGCAATTAAGTTCCCTTCTATCTTCACATGTCAAAAGTCTTTACGGAGTGTTGGCAGATTGAAAGAAAAGAAAAAACTTTTTTATTATACATGAAAACCTGTAAAAGGCAGTAACCTACTTTTTTCAAGGGGATTTCTAGGCAAAGTGGTGTCTCAGAGCCTCCACTACCAATAAAACATCACCTGGGGTAATGACAGGGAGGGGACCGACAGTTATCTGCTGAGTTGGACTGTGACTTTGAGAAAGCAAAGAAAGATGGTTATGCTGTCTTAGGGGACACAGATTAATAAAAATAATAATAATAAAAGACTCCTGGTCACTCCCGCAAGGGAGGCACCTAATGATTTGTGATAGATGGTCAGATGTTCCAGTATATGATCAGAAAAAGACAAAAAATTCTGTACTGGATCAGAACAAGAGTCCAGCTAGTCCATGATCCTGTTTCTAGCAGTGACCAAAGCAAATGCCTTGTGAAGAGTACAAGAGTGGGGCAAATGTGTGCCCTTGAGTCTGTCCAAGTGTGGCAGAGTTGCCAGGCATCCAAAGATCAGAAATCAGAGAGATGCTCCGCAGGTCCTGTGTGTTGGGTCTCAGGGCTGCTTTTCAGCAAACTAGCGAATTGAGCACATAGTGTCATGAGCCAGATGTTGATTATTCTGCACTGGCTGTAAGCAACCCCACAATAAAATTGTTATTCACACTATTCTGTTTTGGTCTGTGTAAATGTGTGTATCTGCCCCTTTCTCATGTGGAAAGCCTTGTCCTGCAGTACTCTGTGATGTTTCCCATAGGGCAGTGTGCTTCTCCTTCAACTGGAATGGTTGATATGGCCTTCAACAGTTCTGCATCTGTCCTAGCTGCAACCTGATGAGGTTCTGTCCCCTCTTGTAAAGCCATCCAGGGTCTCCCACACCTCTGCAAGGTGAACTAACCCATGGTTAAAGACCATTTAAAACCTTTTCTTTTTTTTTATGGTTTGTTGTTTTTTTTTCTGTGTGGATTTCATAGACATATTCTGAAAGTTTTCTGAAGAGTCTAGGATTAACAGACTAACATCAGCACCCTTTGGTCAGAATTATGACAATTCAGTCTTTCTTTTTTTTGAAGCATCTTGTTCTGGAGTGCCCAGACAACCATCTACTCATTCAAAAGATGTGAGTGCAGAGAAAGAGAATAATAGGAGACCGACTGTTCCCATTGTTTACCCCTTTCTTATCCTTTCACCTCTTAACCAAAGCTTGCTTCACTCCCATCCTGCCCTTGCTGTCACTTGTGTTCAGCACTGTCTACTGGATACACAGCCCAATCATCTCTTCTTCCCATGATAATTGTCAGGTAAGGCTCTGATTCTTCGTTGTCTGCATCATCAAATGGTTAGAACAGTCCATGGCACCATCTTGCTGCATCAAATAGTACCGTCCTAGGCAGATTTTGAGTTTGCAAATGTGAGGGACCATTTCCAAGAGTTAGTTTTGGAAGATCAAGTAGTTTAACACAATGAATATGATTTGTTCCATGCCAGAAAGTGGTCCTGATTTCATTCACTGTACTACTATCAGCATAGTCTCAGACCAGGTAGGACTGGACAGGGTAGTGAAGAGAGTGTTACCTCAAGCTTAGTGACCTCCATATGTTAAAGAGGGCTATTGGCATCTAAGGTAGCAGTCTTTAGTCTTTACTAGCCCACGAGCCACAGTTCTGTGCATGGCAGTTAAACTGCTTCCACTCAGGGTGGGTGGATTGCTTGATTACAAGGTATAGGTGCCCTTGGGAGCTTCTGCTGGGTACCAGAGACTTCTGCACTGTAGACATTAAGGGCTGTATTTAGTTACCCACATGTCAATATGTAGTACCCAAGACATCCATAATAACTGGCAGACACAACACAGTAACAAAAAGAGACCGGTTTGCTTCTGGAGCAGCAGCTGGTGACCAAACTGGATAACCCAGTTCATCTCACATGGCAGCAGGTGCCTGTGCTTGGGCAACTGAATCAAGCCACTGAAGCTGGATGTCTGAATTCAGAATGGAGTTTCATTTACAGAATCACAGAATAGTCAGGGTTGGAAGGGACCTCTGGAGATCATCTAGTCCAACCCCCCCGCCAGAGCAGGGTCACCTACAACAGGTTGCACAGGACAGCGTCCAGGCGGGTTTGGAATGTCTCCAGAGTGGGAGACTCCACAACCTCTCTGGGCAGCCTGTTCCAGTGCTCCACCACCCTCAAAGTAAAGAAGTTCCTCCTCATGTTAAGATGGAACTTCCAATGTTCAAGTTTGTGCCCACTGCCCCTCGTCCTGTGTACTAGGAATTGTGGAAACGATGTTGATCTTTCCCCTTATTTTTCCTCAAGACCCCGCATGTGGAAGATCTCACCAGTTCTGCCACTAAAGGCACACTTCTATGGGCTTCTAGCTCTGCCCAGAGTGCACAGTGGTCACACACACAGGCAATGGCACTCCATTTCTTTCCATAGGCAAAGCTTGCAATGACTGATTTTGCCACCCTGGAATTTCAGTGTCAGTTTTGGTGGCAGCGTAACAATCCACCACTTCTTCTGGTGTCATAATTCAACAAGCCCATGAGGCAGGGAAGTGGTGAAGTTACTAAAATGACAAACGTAGAACTTATATATGCCTGATTAATAACTGACACTCCTGACAAATGACTAGAGTGCTTACTATCAGACACATGGAAGCATGGCTGGGAAATACCACGCTAGTATTACGATGTCATGGGCCTGTGTGTCCTGTAGTACCTGGATGGGGCTGGTCTGTGAGTCACTGTTCTGCTTCCAGGCAGGAGAGGGCAGTAGCAGCACACACATTGACCCATCTGTCCCTCTTAAAAGCACTCTGACTGCTGTAGGATGTGGCCTATCGACAGACCCCTCTGAGCAATTTGCTGGTGCTTTTAACTGATGGAATGGGGAAAAAAGACGTTTTGTTCCTTACAAGTGCAGGATAACAGGCTGCAAGCCCAAAGTTCATGGGGGTTAGGTGTAACGCATGCCCACAACTCCCCACCTCAGTAGCAGAGGGTGAGAAAGTAGGTATGGAGTGGTGAAAAAGGGTAGTGAGACTTTTATGTGTCCCTCAGTGTGACATAACAGTTACCCACTGATTATTAGAACCTGGAGTAATGTGTTCTCTCACTACAGCCAGAAAAGGGGGAAGATTCATATCATTATGGTTGAGTAACGTTTTATAGATGGGGTAAATCCTCAATCTGGGGCAAGTCACAGACTTCATGGTTGTTTAGGTTGTGCTGCCCAGCAGTACAATCAGCTTTTCCATAGTTAGGGGGGCAGGTTGTTAATGGGCTCTACAGCAATGGGGAGACACTGCTTGTGGAGAGGAGCTGCTTCTTGCCAGCTGGTTTATTCTCATGTCTCTGAAACCCCTCAGGCCCTTAAAACAAATGTAGATGTAGGTAAGAATAAGATCATATTCCACTTATATTATTACTTTTAACCTACAAAGGACTTAGGAGCATGATGAGTGAAGTCCCTCATCACCTGCAAAACTGGTAAATGCCCCCTGAGCCACATGATGCTCTGCTTAGCACCCCAGGGAGGGATCACGGCTCTATTCATGGGATTCACAAGCCTGAGATCTTTCAATGCATGTCATCTCTGGGTCACCTTCAGGGCGAAGAGCTCTGGATACAAAAGGGACACCAAGGCCAGGAATCCTGTTCCTCACAAACAGACAAAACAGAAGGACATTGGGATACAAAGGACGATCCTGTTGCCTTCTCCCCTACTAGAGGGTGATTCCTCTCTGTCGGATATATCCCAGCCTGGATGATTCCCAAATATTTCCAGCGCTGAGGTGGTGGTTTGAGAGTTCGGGCTGCTGTCCTCAGCTCTCCTGCAGCCTCACTGTGTAATGCTGCAGTAAGTGCAGGAAGAGTAGGAATATGTTCAAGGATACCCCATGCAGGCATACCACACATCTAGTGTAGGTCTACGTCGTTCCATGCAGACTATTTATTCTTGTTTCCCATGGCACATGAAGGCTAATTCCTCCCTCATCAAGGCTAATTAACCTAGATGAAATGTTATCTTAACACAATGTTACTGCTCCAGGGAGGTGAGTGGCTTGTTTAGAGCAAAGTCAGGTGTCTCTGTGTGTCTTTAATGGCTTTAGAAAAGCTCCCCTGCTGGTGTACATTGTTCCAGCGCCTTTGACTTCAGGGGAACTCTTGCAATTTCCATCCAGAGAGGATCTGTCCCCCTGCAAACCAGCTCTCCCTCAGCAGACATACAATAATTATCCCACAGTACTTCAGTAGAAATTGGGATCTCTTGCTCACATGCAAACAGAAGACAAAGCCAGGCTCTGCCCTACAGATCTAACCGTGTAATAATGTCCCCTCCTCTCTTCTAAACCAAAGCATCTGAGAAGACGTATGTGCCTCCTTAACTGCAGGCAATAAGAGCATAGCCACTAAAACCTCACTGCAGTAAATAAGGTTCTTCTTACAGCATCTCTAAAGAGGATTGCTCTCACTTGCTGTCAGTGAGTACTGTTGTGATAACAGTCGCCGCAATCCCAGCTCCATACTCCCACTCCTCCCTCCCCCAGCCCCCAGCTCCAAAATGGAGAAGTGATAGACAGATTTCTTTTTTAGTTTTCTCTCTCTTCTTACTTTGTCGCTAGGATCATCTTTTTCCTCGCTGTCTGCTCTTTCTGTTCCATGTGCTGTCTGGCAATGTGCTCTCCTACCGCCTTGGCAGGGAACTCTGTTTCACAGGTGTAGCCAAAATCTCGGGCCAAATGTAGTGCTTCCCCTGTGGGCAAACAAAATGGGTCAATTAGTTTTTATTATTATTATTATGCTTACCTAATTTCTTCAACTCTTAAAAAAAAGAATAACACAGTAACAAATCACTTTTGTAGACATTCATTCCCGATCTCAGGTACAGATTTCAGGCCATTTGGCCTGCTCATGCTTAGTCATCAGATGGTGCCAGCCAGAAGATAAGGAGGTTATTCCTCTCACGAGAAAATACTAGTCAAGAGACTTGGGTTTAGCTCCCTCCCCTGCCACCAGTGAGTGCTGGGCAGCTGCTCAAGTTTTGTAAGCCCAGTTCATCATTGATATTTAAGGCATGGAAATTAGTGGAAGGTAGGAATAAATCACCCTGAAGAGCTGAGATTCAGCCTTTGGTGCTTCACTTCTCTATCTCTAAAGGCAGAATAGCCTTCTACCCCAGGATACAGCTGTAGGGATAACATACATTTCAGCATATTCGCTTAGGGGTGAAGCCATACAAGTGCCCTACACTAAAGATGAGCAGACCCCAAAGCAGAGCAGAAGAAACAATCCTGTTTCCAAAAAGATTGCAGTCAAAATTGACCAGACAAAATTAAAAGGGGTGACAATGAAGATCACAGTTACTGTTTCATAGGTGGGGAAATCAAGGCAAAGGGAGTACACAGCTTGATAAGGCTTTATGAGAAGTCTGTGACAGAGGTAGGCTCTGAGCACCTCCCTACCTCACTACAGAGACTGGACACCGTAACCCAACTCCATGCTGCGTGCCGAATACCTCTGGAAGAACCTGTCCCTCTCCACTAGCTTAGAGAACCGAGGAATTTATTTTAGGGTTTACTGAACACTCTGGCCTGCGTGCTGTGACTCTGACAACCTTGGTGTGGGATTTATCTGAATAAACACAGCTGCCCAGAGTGTGAACATCTGTGCCTAAGTTAGTCTCTCCCTGGGAAGTAGGCACTTCCAGATGACGTTTGCTCTTATCTTATTGTAGAAGGTAGAAATAGGTCAGTTACTAGAGGTATATGTTGAAGCACATCTGCATGAGTGACTGAGAGATGTACTCCAGATTAGATGTGGGATTAGAGTGCTGTGTGGTTTTCATTTTATTTTTATTTTTTCCAGAGCTGTGTATTTGATTACCATCAAATTATTATGAGAAGTGGCATTGGACCCTGGTTCTTTGGAGACCAAGCTGATGCTCCAGGTGAGCTGTTAGGAGAGATGCCGAACCTGTAACACTTCCCTTTGAGAACATGTGCAGCGGAATTCATCTGATTAAATGTCAGTATTGACATTTGACCTAACACTTTCAAGTCAATGGAGACAAGCTAGCACTTGAATCATGTATCATCCCATACTAAAATAGAGGGCAAAAGGGGATCAGAAGAATTATAGAAAAGTGTGGGTTATAAGGAAACTCAGGAGATCACCTTCTGTTGAAAGCACGGCCTTAGATTAGGTTATTCATGGACTTTTCTAGCCTAGTCTTGAATATTTCCAACCATGGAGATTCCACAGCTTTTCTGAGCAACCTAATCAAACGTTTAATGATTAATTTAATTTCATTTAATTGTTAAACACCCAGAAGTGCTGATTTCTCCCTGTTGACTAGAATGAGACATGAGAGGACAGATATAACTACAATAGGGTTGATGAGACGAATCCCGTCTCCAGCAATATGGAGTCTGCTCTACACAAACCTGGCCAAGCCAAGGAAGATGGGAACTTCCATGGAAGCAGTGGTCCTATGCCAGGGGCAGCACGAGGCATAAGGAACTACATGCATTGACCTCTATTCCAGGCTCTATTCTCCACCTTTTCGGAGCTTATTATCTCCCCTTCTATCATTGGAGTTTTTACCAGAGAGATAGCTTTTGTTTCCATATGCAAATATTTTGTTGCATGTTTATCTGACCTAATTGGATTCAGGTACCAGTAAAATACATGCACTGCTCCCAGGGAATTTGTTTGCTGACACTAGTGAACAAAAACCTTTGCAGCTGTCACCAATTTTACATGCAAAATTTGAAGATTATACCCAAAATCATCTCTGTTATTTGGATTTTTTAAACATGATTTCCAGTAGGCCTAAAAAAAGTAAGAAGTTAACAAACAGCCAGTGTCTCTGAGTTTAAAGGAGAAATGGTTTCCATTTCTTAGTTTACAGCTTCTGGAAAAGTAAAATAATTTTCAGTGAAATTAAAATGGATTTTAGTGGTATGTTAACAGTGAGTCAGAATGAACAGGCCTAGAGCTGACTGCCAACTTTGTATTTAAAATGTCTATCCTAGACTTCCTCATGGATGAGAAAGGGTACAAATTTAAACCATAGCTGCTAAATTTCTGTAGAGTTGCTTAAAAAGTTATATTTCAGCTAGGCTTTTACACTTCCTTAAATACAAGTTTAAAGAGTAGTCAACTGCAGAAGAGCACCAGGTTTTGCTTTTCAACCAAACTCCATTAAAACACTTGATAGGGTTTTTTTCATGCCAGCGTGGAAAGAAGATAAAAGTCAAACCCATTGAAGCTGTCATCAGCTGGAATTACCGTTCTCCAGACAGCTCTATCCTGGTCCCAGTCAGACCCAAGAAACAATGCAAGGAATATAGTCAGCAAAGCATTTAGGCATTTAAGCATTTAGCCATTGGAAAAGTCTTGATTTCTTCAAGAGGACAAAACTTTATATGATGAAATGTGGGCAATTATTTAACCTGGTCAACAACAAACTCATTGAAATGTCTATGTTTTCTCTTAGTGTCAAAAAGAAAGGGAATGAAAATATGAATTATCATTAAAACTTATTTTTCCAAAGATGATGTATGTTATTTACTAGAGCTGAGAAAGTTACACTAAACTGTTTTGATGATCTGAGAAGATTATACAAAAGTATTGAATGCTTCCATTTTACATGGAGCTGGGACAGTGATTGAATGCTAAAGGTATATGAAAAGATAAAATCATGAACAAAATGAAACAAAATTACTTATCTGCTTGTGGATATATAGGTAAAATGTATATACAAATGTACCTATTGTGAAAAAAAATTATAAATTTTAAAATGCATTTTTGAAATATATTTCTACTGAAAATAGAAGGCTGATCTACTTTAGGAATGCACATTATGAGTATACATTTGTATTCACATAAACACACACTTCCATGTGATATAAGGAATAGGCATTCTAAGTTACACCATCAAATTCTAAATAAAAGTAGAAAACTGGACATGAAAATGCTCTGCAGAACATGATTTCTCATATCTCATTTTTGAGCAAAGATCTCATTTTGAAATGGGACCAAATGATGAGGTATTTAGAAGGGGATCGTGTTATACTTCTATATGTATTATTTTTTGTTAATGTCAGTGAATAGAGGTTCCTTGTATTACTGCACAGTCTGCTTGGTGGGGGAAAGCAGTTTGTACAAAAAGTCATGGAAGATGTTCTTTCTTTTTCTGCATCATGATTGGAACAAACATTTATTCTAGGGGAAATGTTGGAAATGTGGGTGAACTGACCTCTTTTCTTTCATCTTAGATTTGCCTTCTTCTGCCTAGTTATTATTTATGTCAGGGAGGAGTCATACTAAAGATAGAAACCCCGAAAATCCCTGGCTTTTATAGCCAGTTGCCTTGTTTCAATCTAAAGTCTTGTTTCCCTATGTGCAATATCCCCAGCTCTTTCCTCCTGCAGAGACAAAGAATGGGTGTTGGGTATGGTTGATTCTTTCTCCTTAAATCCAGCACACAGCTTTGCAGCCATAGGCAACCCTGCCTTTGCTCTATAATTTGACAATTGACCAGAGAGCTTTGCATGATGGAAAAGGACAGTTGCAGAAGCTGAATTGGCAGAGACAGCTCTGGAAAACCTCAGCGGAGAGACCAGCCCGTGTACCTTGACAGGCTTCCGTGGGCAGGTGCGAGGAGCAGCGTGGGTGTCTCCTGGGTCTAGCAAGAGTGAGAGATGCTCCTATGCAGAGTGAAGGCAGAAGCTATGTCCCCAGAGAGGGACACACAGCAGCTGAACCTCCTACTCTCTCCTCGGCTTCACCTCCTCCGGATGCTCTACCCAGCAGAAATGCTACCCAGGAGGAGGAGGGACAGGCGGGAGGTGGAAGGAAAGTTTTTTTTCTATTTGTAGGGTGAGAAGGGAGGAGGAACAAGTGGAAGGATACTTAAACAAAGGCTGGTGGGGGAGAAGTGTGACAGTTGATAGCAGGGTGAAAAAAGTAACCACTGACCTATATTTCTCAAGAATTTTGATCCCCAAATGATGAATGCAGTCAATTCTTTGTCCAGTAAATTTAGGGCCTTAGTTAGGTTTGACAGGAGAACAAATTCTAGATTTTTTAATAAGTGATTTTTCTGATTTTTGTTAATAATCTGATGGTTTTACATTCATTCATGCATTGTTTTTACCTGCATCTGCAATAACATTGATGCATGCATTGTTTTTACCTGCATCTGCAATAACATTGATGCTAGGTCTCTGACTTAAAAGTGACCTGGCCAAACAGATGGGGACATCTCCCCTTTTCTCACATCCTTTCTTGTTCATACTGGGGAGGCTTTTGACTCCTTTGAGCCAGAAGTTAGGCTTAGCCTTGGCAATGCTGGTATTTAATGGAGGAGCCTTTATTGTAGTAGCTAAGATGTAGGCATTTTCCTTTTCGAGCTAGTAAGAAAAATGACCTTTCCCTTCCTCTAATCTAGGCACTAGAGGGCATCCCTCACCTACAGGTTGCACAAAGCTGTGTCCCATACTGCTGTGGAGAGTCTTGCAATGCTGAGCTCACTCTCCCAGTGCTGTCTTATCACCCATTGTCCTGATTTATGTCGGTGACAACGTAAAGAACAGAATTGATCTGTCAAACAGTTCCTACTCTGAGCCCCAGAAGTCCCTTCCAAAGACATTAAAGATGCCACCCGAGCAAAACAAGAATAACCGTAAGCACCCAACAGCTATGCTGAATCCCAAAAAAAGTAAGTTTGCAGAAAACAAGGGGCCACAGAATAATTTTCATAAAGTCTGGATCTTGACATGAGCAGCACAGCCTAGAAATTCACTGCATTTCCCCTGTTGAACTTAGAAGTATTCCCCAAAACTCAACGATTTTAGCCTATTTAGAGGAAGAAAAGTCACACCAGAGACTTTCAAAATGGCTTTGGCAAATATACCTAATCACCATACAACTAATTTTGCCTTCTCTTACTTCAGATACTGAAGAGGTTGAGCATATTCCTACCTTACAGAGATATTAAATGCCTCAATACATCAAAGACCGTGAGGACCTTTGGTAATAATAAACTTATAACCATCTAAAGTTATCAAGAGTGACACGATCTGGGTCCTTATGACAAGTCCACACAGTCCATCTGATATTTAGGGATTTAATAAGACTAATAAATCATTATGTCAATTTGTATATTGACATCACACAGAAAAAGCCAGTGCTGTTTTCTTCTCCTCTAAAACCTGGAATAAGCCCTTGCCATTTCTGCCTCCTCCAGCAGCAGGAGCTGTGAAGGGATGGGTTTCCTTGCAGAAACCATGCTACAAGTTAGTGCCACTTGGAAGTAATATCTGCATGTACAAAGCGGGGTCAGCTTATATCACAAAGTATTCAATGGGCACTGCCAAGTTTGACCAAGGATTGCTTACACAGACAGAAAATAAGCCTCATTTTGTCTTCTGTTGGAATGTTAACGCACATGGTGGTGCCTTTCCCAAAAATTCCAGTAGAAAAAATTCATGATTAGCATGTCTATACAAACAGGTCTCTGTCAAAGTGAGCTCAGTCTCCTCAGTATATATCTTTAGGACTTACATTAAGGCAGTCCAAGAACAAAAGCAATACCACAAGCTTGATGATAGGTTTGCTGTTGGCTTTGAGTAAAGGGCAGGGAAGCAAACACAGCTCCATCCCTGGGAAAAAAGAATCTAATTCTGACTTAGAGTAAAGGGACATTGTCTTCAACCCCAGGCCAGCAGTTGATAGGTTTTCCTGAATCCCTTCTGATGAACAAGTAGCTGGCCACATAGCTCTTTATGCTTCCTTGCTGAGACCCAAGAGGCATGAAGGACTGAGAGAGTAAAAACAGCCCTTATTTCTCTAAACTGCAAGAGGAAACTTCCTTTTCTAAGACTGTCACTCCATTATGGCTTTCTCTTTATTACAAGAGAGGTGTGACATGGACACACCTGTATTTCAGAGCAGCCCCATTGCAGTTCTGTGTGCTCAGTGGCCCCTGACAACCTTAGTCCCTCCTCTTAGACAGTGAAAAACATCCATTGTTGTGGATGCAGCACTATTTCTCCATCCTTTGAGATGTTAAAAACCTGACTAGACGGGGCCCTGAACAACCTCTTCTAATTGACCCTGCTTTGAGCAGGAGGGTTGCACTGGAAGATCACCAGAGTTCCTTTCCAGCCTCAACCTTTTTGTAATTCTGTGATTCTGTGGTAATATGCGCTGAGACCTCAGCCTACTTGCCTAGATCTGTATGGACCTTTCAGGTTATGATCCTAGAAGGTGCTGACCTTTAGGATGAGCTGAGTGCTCTCAATATCAAGGAGGAGGGATCAGAAATTCCCAGAGCTGCTACTCACAGCCAGACAACAAACCAAGTACTTAGTGGATTCACCCAGAATAGAAGAGATTCAGGTAGAGTTTCTTCCCTTTGCCTGAGGGGTTTGAACCTGCATCTCCCAGCTGAAGGTTTGAAGAGCCTGGCAGTATTTGGTGAATGATATTTAAACAACAAATAAAGGCCAAGAAAGTATCTCCTGGGCTTGTCTCGAGTTTATCTGAAAACAGATTTCATTCATTTGGGGGGAGGGGTGAAGTCTTGTCTAAATATTATGCCTTCTTATGGGGAAAAAAAATAAATCACATTTTTGGATCAGCTCCAGGAAATTCACAAGTTAAAAAAAAAAGGAGGACAAACAAACCTACTTATAGAGTTGGTATAAGACATTCATCTCTCCCACAAGAACACTTGGATCATCGATTTGTAAGTCAGATCCCAGCACAGAAAGCACAGATCAATGCTGAGGAAACTGCAGGACCAAACCTCTTGTAGGGAGCCAAGACATCTCAGAGTGAACTTCCATTTTGTCACTCATTCTGTGTGTGACTTTAGGCAAGTCATTTCTCCTCTTTGTACAAAATACAGGTTATGATATTTAAGATTGTGGCTGAAAAGCACTGTATACAAGGAAACCTTTTAGTTATGTTTATATTATATTGCGATATTATAAACCCTACCTTCTACCAAGGAAGTCAAGAGTGTGACATTTGCTGCTTTTCTTCTTCCTGCAGGCAAGTTCAGTCCCAGTCTGTCTAATTTTTCTCGCAAGCAGCGTCCTCCATTCTTGGATTTTGCTCTATCATGAGAGAACAGTAAGAGAAAGAAACTTGTCTTTATTCTGCACTTTTTTCCCATGTTAATATAAGCCAAGAAATTGTACACATCTTATTGACAAATGTGTGGGTAATGCCTAGCACTAATGACACCAGTGGAAAATCTCTCAGAGCTGTATTCTTAACATCCCGCTCACACTGTGCGAGTCTTTCATGTTGGTCCTTTGACAAAGTTAGACATTTTAATGCCTGCCATAGGAACATCAGATCTTCAGACAGCTTTCCACCTAGTGGAACCCATGGTCCTGATTTGCGCACAGCGCCTGGGATTGCAACGACTGAATGTAAATACTGACAATACAGTCACTTATATATGATTTAGCCAACCCAGGCTTCCAAGACAATCAAGAGAGAAACATGCACCTCTGGAATGATATTAGATGTCTAGAACGGGGGGACACCCATCTCTCTCACCTGATTATTAAAGGAAGCCAGATGGCTACTCAAATGCAGATGTCTATGTGAAACCCAACTCCAGCTGTCCCTGTATAATGTATGGAGAGACCTGGGTACCTAGAAATGTAGTCTACAAAGCCCAAGTCTTCCAAGGAAGAAGGATAAGGCAATAGGAAATGCTGAAGCTAAAATCCCAGCCATTGTTGGTTATCTATGGCCCTATCCCAAATGTATACCTCACTTTGCTCTCACAAAATGGTTCCTCATGCATCCCACACCTGCTTTTGTGCAGTACCTCAGTGTTTGAAACATTTGAGACATATCCACTTATGCAGCAGACGTAGATGCAATTTCTTGCTCAGTCTGAGGGAATTTTAACCCGTGTGTTTTGATGAATGCAGCAGCCAGCAGGCAGCAAATAACTCATGTTAAAATGCTTAAACATTGAATATGGCAGTGACTGGAACCCAGAGCTCTCCCATCCCAAATGAATGACCTGGTCACTAGATAATAGAGTCATCACTACTGTTACACCTTTGCTTTTGTCCAATAAACAGTTGATTAGCCCCAAATGAGACTGAGGGACCCTCAGCTTAGAATTACCAATCACTGAGTATTAAGCATGCATAACTAGATGTTTTGAGGTGGAGGTTCAAGTTCCTTCAGGCAGAGGAAGGAAACAAACTTGGAATACCACCTTTTGGATGGTCATGTTTATGCACTGAGATACCACAACTTTGGCTACGTTGTGTGTCAGGAAATGTCATCTGAGAACACTTCATTCTGAAGAAAAACTAGCTGGGGAAATAAATACCTGGCTGGTGACTGCTGACAGGGTGCCAAACCAACCCTGGCAGGTCTCAGGCAAAGCATGAATGAGATTTGTTTTGCTAGATCTGTGCTGCTCAACTACAGAGTGACGCTGTTCCGTAGCTGTGACACCTACAGGTATAGCCTGACCAAATCTATTCATTTACAATCTCTGCCTTGTAAACCAGAATTAGCACATCCAAACTGCTGGCTGGGACTAGTCCCTGGCTTTTGCTAACTCCTGAACCATGCCCAGGGTTGATTTGGAAAAGTGATATTTGGTCTGGGTCAAAAACTGATGGGGACCAGTCCAGCATTTTAACAGAAGAGAGAAATGAGACCACATATTCAGGCTGATGCCCTGACAGTCTCGCTAATTTGTACTGGTATTGATGAAGTCTGTAGTAGGAGTATTTAAAGTGAATATTTCTGTGCCTCTCCAAAGTGACGCAGTAACAGAGGAAAACTTTTGTGGATGTAGATGTTGGATTTCAATACCTTTAGAGGCAGGTAAATGGGGCTTGTGCTCCTGAAACGATTTCATTATCTATAGTCCTTTGTCTGTGAAGTGGCTCTTGGACCACTATATACCTTAGAATATAGCAGACTGGTTAAAATGACTTTCAGTATAAGTACGAGGATCAGTGTGGCCTTCAGTGACAGCAGTAAAATAGCCTATGACTTTCCAGCTAGTTTTGATCAAAGGGCATTCAAGTAGCTTATGCCATCTAAGTTGACACCTCAGGGACATTGCGACTTACATGTGCCTGGCTGAATTACAGTTGCCTCCTTGTTTTTCACTCGCAGTGTGAGGCACAGTCTGCCACTTTGCTCCTCTCTGCTACTTCTCTCTGCAGGTGTCTACTCTGGTCAGTGAAGGGTCAGTGGCAAAATTGTACCTAATTACTTGCTTCTCCTCCAATATCTCAGAACGAGATAATGAAAACCTGAGTATTCTGCCGAGTATCTTTTTCGTACTCAAAATGCATGCAAGGGAGAACGGGAGAAAAAGGCCTCCCTGCACCTCCATGGTTTAGGTTTTTGATGAGTGAGGGCTGTAACTACACTCGGTAAAACAATTTACTTCAAAATAGTTTCTCAACAAGAAGTCAGATTTGTAGCTCTGGTGAAATTTTCCACACACTGAGGGTCTTTTTTCATCCAAAATAAGGCAAAGCGACACCTGTCCATCTCTGACTGGAGGTGGGGGGGTGGGGGGGGTGTAAAAAAAATCATAGAATCATAGAATTGTTAAGGTTGGAAGGGACCTTTAAGATCATCGAGTCCAACCATTAAGCTAACCTGACAAAACCACCTCTAAACCATATCCCAAAGTACCACGTCTGCCCTTTTTTTAAACACCTCCAGGGATGGCGAATCCACCACCTCCCTGGGCAGCCTATTCCAATGTTGGATAACCCTTTCAGGGAAAAAAAAATTCCTAATATCCAACCTAAACCTCACCTGGCTTAACTTGAACCCATTTCCTCTCGTCCTATCACTTGTCACTAGGGAGAAGAGGTCAGTTCCCATCTCTCTACAACCTCCTTTCAGATACTTGTAGAGAGTGATAAGGTCAAGTGAGATCAGTTCACTGAGAAAAGTTCAAATCAGTTCACTGAGAAAAGTAAACTTTCTGTGAAAAATGTAAACACAGTCTCATTTTTTCTCATTTTTTGAAAATTTCCCTAGAAACAGTGTTCACTCTCAATCCATCTCCTTCTGTTTTCCCAAACCAAGACCACATGTTGCAGTGGGGAAAGAGAACAAAACCTATCTGTAGAAAATAAAATTACAGAAATTACAGCCCTGTCTAGGACTTGTTATTCTCACCGTCTGTCTGCTTACCTTCTCAAAATACCTCCTAAGAGGGAAGCGTTGAGGCATTCTGGTGGTGAAAGGCGCCTCTTCACCTCTGCAATGGTCACTTTGTACTTCGAAGTGGAGCTGAGTAGGGATAAGCGACCAGGAACAGAGCAGAACAGGTCGGTCGGGTTAACAACGCAGGTGCCACCTACGAAACAAAAGAAATGTTAAAGCGGGGGAAAACATGTTTTGACAAATTCAATCAAGAGGAGCAATTCTGCTGTTTACTCGTGGCTGGTTTTGTTTGGGTTTGTTTTTTTTTTTGTTTGCTTGTTTTTTAGGGGAGTGGGGGGATTTTTTTTAAATATTGTATCACATTATTGCTTTGAGAAAGATGAATGGATTGAAATTTCAGTCTGGGAAATGTGAATTATTAGATCTGATATGCTTTACAGTCAAAGTAGATCATTATGGCTATTTGATATCATTTGCTGTCATGCTCAGTAAAAATTACATATTATCACTGAAAGACTCTTGTATCTAGTATGATTAACAACATAAGATGGAACCAGATTCAGTTGTCACTCATGATTTCGAAAAATGCAATTGGTGACAAATTTAGGATATTGGTTCCAATGGGAAATCTTCATTTTTAACTCTGATAGCAGTGTTTAGGATTACAAAGATGCAACAGCACTGTAGATTTGCAGTGATTTGCAGCCAGAATGGCTTTCCAGACCTTTGAACTTTCATATACTCCTTCTAAAGTTAGGTCAAATCCTCAGCTGATATTAATGATTGAACTCTACATCAGTTTATCTCAGGTTAGTTCTGGAATTGTTTATTCCTTGAAAGTGGCAATTACTTGGCCTGGGTCTAAAAATGCTGCATGATCACCAAATCCTTCAATGAACACTGTGGTCAATAACTCCTCAGGCAAAATCGAGCTTTTATCTTGAAGTTAATATGTGAGAGCGCGAGAGAGAAAACTTTCTCTGCAACTGATCCAAGAGGATAAAACAAACTCCCAGGAAAAAAAAATAATCTTAAGGACTAACATATTTCATCACGAAGTGCAAAACACTTTTCTTTGACCTGCCTTCTCCAACCTGACTACAAGAAAAAATTCTGTGGAAGAAATAAATCTTACCACTGCATGCACAATTCTTCCCTGGGGGAAAGATGAGAAAAAAGAATGAGATGCATATGACAGTGATAGAAAATACCATATAATTCAATGCACTACTAGAAGGAGTTCAGATGGCTTCTGTGAGGATGACGAGATACAGACCTTCTTACAGCAGAATGAGTCTGTGCTCATCATTCACATTTAAAGGAAAGATACTGTGTTTTTTAAAGTACCATGATAATTTCTTCTTTCCTGTGAAAACCCTAACCTTTCTGCGTGGCAAAATCTCACTTTATTAGGCTTAAAAATTTTAGTTTGTAATCTAAATTCTGTAATGAGAATAGAATAGAATAGAATAGAATAGAATAGAATAGAATAGAATAGAATAGAATAGAATAGAATAGAATAGAATAGAATAGAATAGAATACAAAAAAATAATAACTCAGTTTAGACAAGATCTTAGCACCTTTATCTTCTTCCACATGTAATCCCTCTTAAAATTAAGGTGACTATGTATGTTCCAGTTTTAGCAGAGACAGAGGAATATAACTGAAAGATGAAACCTCATTAAAGGCAGACTATTTCTTGTTTACATAAGGCAAACAGAATTTCTTTCCAAATATTTCAGCTCTTGAAGGTATATTTAAGCATTTGTGCTGACAGCAAAATCAGAAAAGAACAACTCTTGATATAAATCGCAGATGGGTGAAATCCTGACTCAGTACAGCAGGATATTTTATGACTTTTCTAATTATGCTACAGGATAGATAATAGTGTCCACTTCTCAGACAGAATATAGAGCCAAATCATACATCACCAAACATACAGACACATCAAGGGCAATTAAACAAATTTTTGCACAGCTCAAAGCTATAATTATTGAGCTCGTATGCTCAAATACAGAAATCTGGTGCCACATGTCTGAAATGTTTTGGGAGTTTTTGTTGTTTTGGTGTTTGGGTTTGGTTTTTTATCTGTATCTGAGGCAGGGCTGCACAGAAACCTATAAATATTTTCAACCACATTTTCGAACTTCTGGTCTGTCAGGTATATTTGTGAAGAGTGTTAACACTGAATAGATTTGTTTGTTTGGCATCTCCTGCCACGCAATACGTATATACAAGCGTACATATATACGTGTCAAGAAAACAGCAGCAATGTGTACATATTTATTTACTTCAATAAGTCTGTAAATTTTATAATGAATGAGACTGCACTGAAATTGGTGTCATATTAAAGTTTATCTTCTTGCCAGGTTAAGCCAGTATGCGCACAATTTATGCCAGATAAATAATTGTTCCTTTAATCCAAAAACCTGTTACCCTGCAGCTGCTCCTACCCTAACCAGAATTTACTGGAACGCTTCTCACCACTATTTAGTAGAAGGTTGTTTACAGTCTAAAATGTTTAAAAATATGCCCATGTAACAGGATCTTAAACAAAGCAATTCCAGGTAAGACAAGAACAGGTTAAAAGTAAAAGAAAACAACAAGTCTCGGTCATTTGCTTTCCAGAAACACTGAGAACAAGTTGAAATTACAAGAAGGTAAAATCTGTTGCATATAATTACTTCACTGTATTAATTATTCATCATTGTCACAGCAACAGAGAACGGTGTGGTGCTTTCCAGACGAAGCTACGTCTTTGTCACAAACTGTGTGTGGTTTTGAAGGCACGGATCTCCTACCATAAACACCACCTTGGAGAAGAGATGGATGAAGTCCTGGCCTTTACACCAAGTGGTAAACAGAAAAAGACATGGCCGTAAACAAAAGAAGGACTGCTGGAAAGAGAAAGGAACAGATGAGTGCAACCACACTGGAAGATGAAGGGTTAGGTTTCTTGCCAAACACACACGCTTTAGCGTATTCCTTCCCCCATATTCTGATAATGCATTAGAGTCCACAAATGATTTTGTGAAGGAGTGCAGCCCAATGGGGAGAGGACAAGGTGTCTTTTAAGTTTCACTTAACAGCAGTTGCAACAACCCGCCTTTCTTTCCCATCAACCCAATGCTACTGCAGGTGCTGTTGGAAAAGCCAGTCCTTGTTCAGCTGTTGAGCCAGTCTTGTCATAACAGGGTATTTGAGAGGTGGGGTGTTAACAGACACCAGCTGAAGAAGCAGAAGATAATGCCCTCCAAAAGAGAATGGAAATAACGCCTTTCTTGAGTCTAACAGTTCAACCTGGAGATCCCTTTTCCTTTTAGCAGCTTTTCCTTGCTTTAGAAATCTTTACAGACTACTGTCTGGTGTCAGGATACATAAGACCCCATTGGGTCGCCACATGAAGAGCCCCACACATAGCCACAGCAAAATAATGTGCCCGCCAGCGTACATAAAGAAGGGAAAACTGTGGGCATTGCTCCCTGACTGGTTACCCACACCATTGGTCCTACTGCAAGGCTAGGAAAAAGAAAATGAGAGCAGGCAGGAGGTGAGATAAGCGGTAGGATCATCCAGCAGATTGCCTCAGAAATTTTGCGCTCCAAGTATCACATGAAACGGGCTAGTGAATGTTAAAAAGACTTTTTTTAGGATAAATGTTTATTCCCACAGAAGTGATTACGTGGTGTGGTCTGACATCATCTGTTGCCAGAAGGTACTGTGTTAGAGATGACTGTAAATGGTGTTAGTTGTGCTCTCACAGCCACAGAGGTCTAAAGACACAAGCAAGACAAGATTTAGATGAAGCAGGAATATCTTTTATATTGCAGCTGGTAGATTTGGGAAAAAGAGAAAGAAAGAAGGGAAGCTTTCAGGCACTCAAACCCTTCTTCAGGGCTTCTTTTATCTAACTCGATTCAATTACTTCTTCTTTCTTCATGACAGAGTTTTACCCTCTGATCTGTCATCTTCATGTTGATTTCAACAAATATGGTCGTTTGAGAGGAAAAAGATGGGTGAGGAGGAGATATAGTTTTGCAGCAGACCACATTTGGATGAAAGACCCAGAGTCCAGTACTACTACATACTGAATAGCCTCAGCTACCGAATCACCTCAGGAGATCATACGTAACCTGATCTGGTTGAAGATGTCCCTGCTCATTGCAGGAGGGCTGGCCTAGATGACCTTTAAAGGTCCCTTCCAACCCAAACTGTTCTATGATTCTATTCTATTCTGTTATTATTGGCAAGTGGTCTGAGGGAGAGGAATAACAAAAGTCTACGTTCACTTTTGCTAGCTTACTTTTGGGGCCCAATCCTGAAGCTGACTGCTTCACGCTCAGCACAACATACTCCTTTGTGTGAACTGCACTTTTGCTTTTTTCCCCAAGCCTAGGATGAACAAAAGTTAGGCTATGTGATACTGCAAAAGGTAGTCACGGCAAACATCGGGAGAGTATTTTCCCTTCCTTATTCCTGTCTCCCCATCAAACAGCACAAGTCAGTACAAAATGCCAACACAAGCTGATGATGGGTTGTGTAGATGACAGCAGGGAGAACAACAGAGCCATACACTAACCCAACAGTCTTGTCAACACAATGAAAATCCCAATAAAGCATGAGGCAAAAAGAGCTTGGTCTGTTTGGATTGTAGGTTTTCCTTTGTATAGAGGAAGAGGACAATAAGGTGCAATGATTTATTCTGATTTAGTTATGCGCTTGGGCATTTGCTGAAATGCAAGTCTCCCTGACGCCTCAGAGTTAAGTATTTGTGCACCTTTTCATTGACAAAATCCATATTCTCATGTTTTATGCTTTTCATAAGTAATATTATTGCTTTATTAGGAATGAGAGACAGAAATATCAATTGATGTCACTGTACGATTTTTACACTTTAGATAAAAACATTTTTTTAAAAATGTGTGTAAATTTTTAGAATTTTGTATAGATACACACATCCCTATACTCTGCAAGGTCATTTCTAATTTGTTAATTGTAACAGCTCCAATATGATGGGTATTTTATATTCATTCAAGAAGACGTAGTCCCTTTCTCCAAGATATTCACCCATAAATATCATGCAGTTATGTAAGGAAACATTATAATATACCGGTGACAATTGCAGAGAAGTACTGTGACAACAGTACAGAAATACTGTTTATTTTGGTTTTCAGGATATACGCATGTTTGTGTGCTTGTGTACATTATCAAGTATAAGCACGCCTGAGTGCCTACAGATTAATCTTATATAAAATATTAATAACATGCTACACTTTTTGTTAGTCCATTATTTATATCTACAGGTGCTGTTAGGAGGAATCTCCAGCTTATAGTATATTTTCTACTCTGTTCTGAAATTCTGGGAAGTTTACAGTATGTTACAAAATGAAAACATTAAAATCTGCCTCTCCTCAGCTTCCCCCCCCCCCCAGCAAGTAGCAAATCTAAGCAAGCAGTTAACTGTATGGAGTTTATCAGTATTATTTAATCCCATCTTCAGTTCCCAAAGACCTATGAGTAATTTAAAACGTTCTCCAAATTATCCTCACATCACTCAGTCATTAATCTCAGGAACCAAATATTTAAAATACTAAAATTCATCTACATTTGTCAGGAAAAATAGTAAGTACAGCTTCTTTTCCCAGTTATTCTTTTGGTTTCACTTAGGTGTACAGACTTTGCATCATGTAAGCAGTCATGTAAACCGGCTCATTCCATGAACATAAACAATTCTGAGATAATGTCCCTCACTACAACATTCATGCTAAGAAAACAAAGACATGCCTGCGTGCACAAAACATGTTGTTTTTTTTATAACCAGAAGATTCAGTAGGACTGAGGGGATGACTAGCAGTTTTTAAGATCAGCCTCTTAGCTACACATAGTTTTTAAGGCTCTTAAGAGTGTTAAGAGTTTTAAGATTAGACAATGTTAAAAAACAGCTGGGGAGAAGCAGGGTATTATGGTGGAAAACAGAATAATATAAATATAAACCTGGCACCCAGGACCAGCCCTCCATCAGCGAGATGGATCAGCAGTGATGCAGGAGCACTCTTACATCTCCCAGGGTGAAGGATAGGACCCAAACCAGAGCCAAAAGAGAAGATATCTCCTTCATTCCTCTTTCCTATGCACAAGCTGTGAGGACTCATCAGCACTTTTCAATGCCCTTCTGGGGCAGCGGTTTGGGAAAACAGCTGTGCGTCGCTGGACAGTGCGGGTGGGCCTGTGGGGCCGCAGGAGGAAGGCGTGGGCAGGCTGCAAGGGGTGCGGGTTGTGTGTGTGAGGGTGTGGTGAGGGTTTTGACACCACGGGTGGAGGCCCGTGGTGTCCCAAAAGTGGGCTCTGCTTGGGGCAGAGGGAGTGATGTTGGAGGGGAGGAGCTGTGCTCCCCGCAGGAGGCAGTGGCAGGTTGTGCGTGTTTTGTGCCGGTGTGTTGTGTGTCTACGTGTGTTGTGCTTTTACACACTTTGTTCCCTGGGTGTGTGCTGAGTTTGTGGCATGTAGAGGACTGCTTGGCATGCTGTGCACCCCGTGTGTGCATGGCTCCGAAATCTCTGCTGAGGCAGGCCAAGCTGGGACTGTGCGGATCACGACAGCCCACAGCTCAGAATGGAGCAAAAGGGAGACAGAAAACATAATACTCAACCTCTACCCCAGCAGGAGAGGGGAGCAGCACAGACCCCCAGAGCAGGTGGGATCCCTACCCAGGGGCTTTCCATCGCTCCCCTGCGCACAGCCAGAAAAGACCCTTTTGCAGATCAGCAGCAAAAAAAAAACCACAAGCAAACAAAAACCCACAGAAAACTCAAAACAAACACACAAACCCCCAAAACAACCAAACCCCAACCTCACATCTCTTCCTCAAACTTCTCCCAAAGGTCTTGCTGCTGCCAAGACCTAAGGGATCCGGCTCCGTTCCCTTCCCGGCCCGGCGGAGCGCTCGGTGCCCGGGCAGAACCCGCTTTAACCCGCTGCTCAGCCCCCTCCATCCCCTTCCCCAGCCCGAAACTCCCGGGAAGCTGAAAGTCGCCGACCGATTTGGCTTTAGTCGGCTAGAGATTATCTCAGCTGGAGCCGCGAGAGCCATTAATTAAGCCAGCTATTTAGGATTTTAATGCGATTTAAATTGGCCCTTGGAATAGAGAAGAAAAGAAGAGAAAAAAGACAACAGTGCTAATGACAGTGCATTAGGATCTGAACACAATGATGGGCTATTACAAGAGTCCCGAGGCTCTTGTA
>VZSZ01011978.1:23476-52907 GCA_013398815.1 Ibidorhyncha struthersii | reverse complement strand
TCCCTTGGCCGGCTGGTCGCACTTCTTTTGATGCAGTCCAGATGCAGTTGGTTTTCTGGCTGTGAGTGCACACTGCTGGCTCATGTTGAGCTTCCCATCCACCAACATCTCCAAGTCCATCTCCTCAGGGCTGTTCTCAATCCGTTCTCTGCCCAGCCTGTATTTGTGCACAGGATTGCACTGACCAACGTGCAGGACCTTGCTCTTGGCCTTGTCAAATTTCATGACGTTATGCATATATATAGTGACTACTGTGCCTGAAGTTTTCAAAGTGGAGAGAACGACTTCACGCAAAGGCATATTTACAGTGCCTTAAAAGTATCTGTGAGTGGTGTCAGAAGAGAATTGCTAAAACCAGAGTCTAGTATACTTACATTGCTTCACTGAGGAAAGGCTTCATACACTAAAATAGTGACAGCCTGTTGTATGGAAAGCAGGGTAGATAAATATCATGTATGTTTGAACAATCTGAAAAAGTCCCCATGATCACAGCTGATACTAAGCATCATCCATAAGCACTGTCTCAGTGAGATGCAGGTAATATAGCCGCATTAATACTGACTCTTTTCTTGCATTATGAGCACAGCACTCTTTTCTTGCATTATGAGCACAGAGATTCAGACCTCTCCTCCAGTCAGGTTATTATCCTTAGGTTTTGATTGTGGCTAAGAATGGTCAGACTCTTACCATTTTAATTAGTACTATGTATTCTCCTCTGTTCGTCCCACATAGTGCAAAAATATATGAGGTATTGAATTTTAATAATGTGCATTCATACCAACTCTCCCAGAAATTACTGAGCTTTTGTTCAAGATTGGTCTGTCACTAATGCACATAAAATTGCATTGGAACGTGGGCCTTACACGGGCATAGTACCAGGTAGTGCAGAACAGTGTGGCTTTGGAAGGGTACAATATAATCCTTCTTCAGGAAACTGAGCTTAGTGTGAAACCCTACGAAGGCTTCAAACATCCTCCTCTGCCATCCATCTTTTCTTTGGAGTTTGTCTCTCCTCAGTTAACCTTGCACTGATTCTGTATTCCCTGAGCAGGACTGCATTTTTATCCAGTCATGCTTCCAGGCTAAGGAAAGGGAATATTTAGTCTAAATGCTGACATCCATTTTAATATTTGTATAGGATAATTACAATCTTTCGCTGAACAAATATTTTTAAATCTACCAGAGTCCAAGCCTATAAATTATCTTCCCTATAGGTTAATCTTACAAATGAGGATGGGCAGGCAGACAGGTAGGAAGTTGCTCCAGAGAAGGCTTGTCCTCAGCATTCGCAACATCTGCTCTTTTCCTAGAGAATAACCCCCATACAATAACAGCTCTAGCTCACCTGCCTTTTCTCACCAAGATCAACACAAATTCAGATGAATAGGAACTGCCACATTCAAATACATAACCTTTAACTGTGAGCTAACTCTCATCAGCAACACAAATGCAGGTTTGGGAGACAGATCTTTGGCCAAAAAAAAAAAATCATCATCCTCATTTCTACATTTAGGAGGCCCACATTCAGGAATATGATATGCTCCACTGCTCTGTGCAGCAATATTCATTTTAGCACATACGTTATACTGGTGTTTTTGCTGAAGACCCATCTGAATCTGGTAAAATTATCAGAGGCAATTGCCATGTCCTCATAGCTGCCTGCACAGTGTTGTGGCTATAGAGACTGAATTATCCATCCATCCTAGAAAGGGTATTGCTGGGAGAGACCAAGGAGCAGTGACAAGGCAACATGCAACAGCATGGACTGTCAACTTGTGCATCTTCTGTACGTGAACAGTGAGACTCCAGTCTCCGCTATATGCAGTCCAGTGATTTTCAAGTACATTCAATGTACATTCAGATGAATATGGAATTAAAAAATATCATGAAGATATGTCCATTAAAAATTTGCTTGAAGAGTATTTTTTTTCTGAAAAGAAATCAAAGTCTGTCACTCAACATAAAGTCTCTTAAAAAGCATTCAGAAGGGTTTACCACAAAATGTGCTGTGTGCTAACACACACAGTGTCCCATTGCACTTAAGTATTGGATGACTGCTGTTTGAACATCAACTGAGTATGTCAAAGTCTCATTGTTCCCCAAATGTATTTTTCTTTCTTGAATACCTCTGTATTATTGATGTTTTATATATTGTGATAATACTGCCTCTGTGGTCAAGGGAAGTATTTATGTACTCCCACAGCATACTGAGCAACATCCCGTTGAATCACTTTCCTCCCTTGCTTTGAAACACCAAAGAATGATTATGACAGCACCTGGAAGGTGATGAATTCAATTTATCCTTCACGTTCAAGGCTGCACAGTAAATCATGGTACAGTTAGTCAACATAGTGGGGAGCTGGCAAGCATGTGAGCATTTTATGCAATTACTACCTCTCTTTCATTGTACTCGATATCCTCTGAATGTCAGTTCACTGTCTTTTCAAAAGAACTCACCCCTTTTTTAATTACTTCCATCACTTCCTCTTCTTTTCACCCTGACGAAACTACTTTGCACTGATTATTCGTGTTTAGCACAGATTACACAGGCCCAGCATTATGAGAAGTGTTTGTAATTAACCATGCTGTTATGTTGTACAGCTTCATGTTTCTCCAAAAAGATCCTTTTATGCAGCATTATTACCTATAAATCTCTGCAAAATAATCATAACAAGATTTTAGTCTGTTAGAGCAGGGAAATGTAACTCTTAAATTTTTAACAATCATGCTGATATTTAACCTAAATATGAAGTAGTCGGGATAAGCAGCTGAGATAACATTTCCTAGAAATTACTTCATATACAAGCAATTACTACATCACTTTTTAATGACTTGTTTTTACTCTAGCCTGCCTCTTCCTTTAGTCCTGTAACAATTCCATGTAGTAACACTGTAGAAGCTCCAACTTGTAGTTTCCAGAACAACCCAGAAACTATAGTAGATGGCAGCATTCATGAATAAATGTCACCCAGCTGACACTGGCTACTGTGGCTAAGTCTCAGATGAGGGCAACTGCCTCAAATCATGTGGGGTAAAAATACTAATGATGAAAATAGTGATTGTGATGATGATGACGATGATAATGATAATGCCTTGTTGGTCTAGAGGAGTAAATTCGCAATTGAAATCCAAAACCATTCATGGCAACAGGCTAATAAATCAAATTATACTGCAGAAAAGTGCATGCCAGCAGCATAGCACAGCTCAGTGCAGATAAACAGGAAGCAGTGACCGTTGATTTGGGGATATACCACAGGGCTTCCTACCTGAACTTTCCACTTTTGCAGCTGTACAACCAATTAAAGTTCAGCTGAGGAGAAGATACAGCACAGTGACCTTTTGCAGATGTGAAACGTGCTGTGACTGGGAATAATGACTGAGGATAACAGATCATTATGGCAAGATGCTGAATGGGATGACATTGCATCACATTCATAATCCAAATGTATATTGTGGAGGCAGAATACTAGAAGAAGGTACTAACCCAAACTAGAAAACTCAATTCTGTAGTAAATGCTTAAAAGATCTAAAAAGGAACTGTAGAAGTCTATCACTTATTATTGAATCTTTGAGGTAGACAAAGTTACATTACTGAAAGCTACATAGTATGTGCATATAATGATCAGTATTAAATGCAAGGTGAGAAAAAAACGGCTCAGTAAACTGAAGTTAGTTGCTGAGTCAAGTTCATATATCAATATCCAGACATACTTATGTGGTCACTCAGACTCACATTTTGACCCTAGTGTTTTCCCTTAGTACTGAAATCTTGCTTATGTGCTGATATGACTCCTTTAAGTTTATAATCAGTTTAAAAACTGGAATCACACAATTTTTGTAGTATGTGCCTACATTACTTTTGCTTATAATCTGGTTATCTATGGAATGTATGTGTTCAAAGTACATTGGAGAAGCTATCCAATGAGGATGGATTCTTTTGTATCTGATTTTTATTTTTGTAATACTAAAATTGCAGTCTCATTTATGTTGAAAATCTGCTGTTCAAACCAGTACATAACACCGATATGTTTTGTGTTTGGTGGTTTGGGGTTTTTTTATGATAGAAATTCATTAAGGTTTCTGAGCAATTAGGGCAAGTTAAGGTACTTCCTGATGTTACACTAATTCTTTTGTAACTGTAAAGATGGTAATATGTAAATCTGCTTGCAGTATAAGTGGTCCAAGTAGCATTCTCAATAAAGCAGATACCTTGACTTTCTCGCTGTTAGAGACCTAGGTGGGAAGATCTGTTTGGAAAAGAAGGTATACCTTGCCTGAATTGATGCGATCCCCCAAAGTGACCTTGCTTATGTGAATCACAAGAGCATCTGGAGACAGGAACAAGGAGTAGTATGCTAGTCTTCCAGCAGGCAGGACCACTACACAAAGAATTTACTGCCTAGATTTTGCCAAGGGCAACAAGGAAGTGAGGGTCAACGTCAGCCTTGAAGTGTTTTGCAAACTTTTGCAAAAGTGATTCTAGAGGTGGGAATAAGTGGAAAGGTAGGTTACAACTCCATCATCATCTACGGTTTCTGCTATTTTTGCAGCAGTCTAAGAGAAAGCAAGGGAAAGTGTTTGTGTGCCAAGTCTCTCCAATACGATGGTATTGCAGCCTGCCCATTTCATTCCTGCATGGAGTTTTCTTCATTTTTTTGTTGCAGTGATAACTGATGAAAGGCTGTGGCAATGAATAAACAGCTTGGATCCTTTAATGATGAATTCCAGACTCTTGCAGATCCAAGGGCTTCTCACAGATACAAAATCTATGCAGTATGGTTTGCATGTTAGAAAAACCTCACTGGAAACAGCCTTACTCTGTCTTCTCATTGATTTGCTTGGGAACTTAGGCACAGTCATCAGGCAAGATAAAACACCATGCTAGATATCTTCCAGCTGACTCTGGAAAGCCTAGTATGGCAATTTAATTACAAAATAAAGCACTTTAGATTGTCCTTTGGATGTTTTTGAAAATAAATATATTCCTACCTGGAATCATTGGTTTCATGGTAAGTGATTTTTCTGGGGCTTAATACAATGTCCTATCTTTTCTGCCTTCACAGATAAACTTCAGATGTATACATCTGGCGTAAAGAAGCTAGCATATATACTTGGATAATATTTGATGTCCAAACTACTCTAGCTGATGCTTATATTTTCTAAGATCCTGTGACGTTCACAAAACTGTTGCATGAATCCATTGTCTTACTGTTTCTTGTATAATGAACAACAGATTATGAGACAAAAAAGTGGGAGGTTTTGATTTGTATGGGGGAGCATGGCTGTAAATTCTTTCTCTGAAAGCATAAAAGATGTTTTCATCTTTATCCATTTTTCTTTTTAGATCACTTTCAATGAAATTGGAGAAGGACAGCTAGGAAATCATACTACTATAAGGGAGGGTTCAAAAATACTTCTAAGAAATATATATTTATTAAGTTGAGCTGGGGAAGAGGAGAGGACAACATTAATTGAATTCAGGTGCTAGCTTTCATTAATGCTAAAGGCAGTTGCAACTGTGACACAAACACAATGATTGCACTTTGCAGACAGCAACCCTATGTATACTGTCAAAACACTGCTGTATTGAAGATACTCAAATATCAAACAAAAAATATGCTTTTTGAGTTGACATAATTCCTGAAAATATTTACACATTGATGGTTTGAATGTGTACAAATCACAGGGAACAAGCTCTCCCCGCCTCACTTTCAGATCCCATCAAGGGTAATCTCCACGGAGGAGAATGAACATATTTTCACGTTAAAGACCCACCACATTTGCAGTGGCAGATTTCACAGCCAGCAATGAGTCACACAAAAACACAAGTAAAACTTAGTTGGTTAATGTTTTTCCTAAGTCTTTGTAGATGTTTGTACTCATTGGTCCCAAATTCAGTAGGCTATTTTACATGCTTTGGAGCAAAATCTTTTTCCAGTATTGCAGAGTTGGATCTTAAAAGGGGCAAACTGTGTGATGCTAAGTACTAAAAGCCATTGCCCTATGTTAAGTGCATGGCTGCATAAACCTAGAGAAATAGGTTTACAATGCTCCTGGAATTTTCCTGCTCTGATCCAATTGCTATCTAAAGCAGCCCTGTATGTAGCAGAGAGCCCGTGGCGTGCTCCACAGGAGGCTATCCACCTGGGTTCCCAGCTCAAAGGTCAGGAAAGAGGCTGGGACAGTTCTCCCTACAACATATTTTCTCTGCTAACCAGAGGCGATACACTATTGATGTTTTCCCAAATGAATTTTTCAGCATTACACTGCTTATTGCTCGTCTTTACAAACATAACACGCATGAAAATAACTGGGACGACCAATAGAGTTAATGTAAGAAAAAGGTATGTTTTGAAATCTCTTCCAGGCCATATAACATGAACTTAGTATTTTTATGTTGGAGGAATTAAGACAGGAAAAAAGTTTTTCCACAAAGAGGATGCTGAGTTTAGGAAGGTGTTACTTTAGTTTTTGGTCATCACCAGAGAAGCTAAATATCTTAAACAAATGACAGCACACCATGTGGTTGTATAGCCTGAGGGACACCAATATGCTGTTGCCACTAAGGCCCGACAGGTCTGGGAATACATCAGACCATCTAAGGACCAGTGTCTTTTCTATGGCTTTGACAATGTGGGAAGAGGATGATAGGAGATGACTTTGGTACAGTATTACAAAAGCATCGTCCAAAAACAATGCTTAGAAAATGTGTCGGATTTTTGAGTATGGTAAACAATGATCTGGGTGCGACTGATCATCTAGGAAGGGAGCAGATGGCACTGGGGAATCCTGGCAGAGACAAGATCACATGCTAATGAGTCTTTTAAAAACAAGAAGGGGACTGGGAATGGGCAGATGGAACAGTGTAAAGGCTGGGAGTAATATGGGCAAAGGGGGCTTCATTTTAATTACTAATTTTTTAATTGAGAGTATTACAAATATGAATCAGGTGGGACTGAGCAGCTGTGAAAGGGCATCTGGGACAGAATAAAGGATGGAAGAGATTTGGGAAGAAAAAGAGGGGCACTGCTTTGTAAGGGTGCTTGACAGCACTGTGTCATATCTGCCCAGGCCTGGAAGCCAGCTTCTCTGCCTCAAAGACACTTCGTTTATCCCCTGGGTGAGTATCCTGGACCAAGTGTAGATAGTGCCACTCAGACAATGCTTCTCTTCTGTATGTGTCATGGAGCAGTCAGTGCCATCCTCTGTGCAAATGCGACGCACATGGTTTCTGTGCACTGCAACCTCTGTGAAAAATAAGCACAGGAGAAAAGGTGAAGTTAGGATCATGTTTTCATGTTCAAATATTGCATTCCAAATGTTATTAAAACATTTGAAAATTTTCTATATTAACATCTTGTTTAATACTCAGTAGAAATAATCTATCTTTATTTACATAGTAACTTTACTTCCCATGTTTATTTAGAGTTTTTAGCATTTTAAATCAAATATAGTCAGCCACACTGACAGACATTAAAACTGAAACGTGTTATGTACTTAAAAAAACTGTAGGTTTATTTGACTTGTGACTAGAGAATAATCTTCTTAAGAGAAAGTGAGTCAGGTCAAAATACATTGGCCATCATGGACAACAAAAGGCTTTGATGTGATCTTTCATGAGTTCTTAATTGAAATCTAGATGGCTCTAAAAATTAAGAAGCTTGTTAACATATAGCATATTCTGCAGAGTTACACCTTGCTGCTGAATTTAAGAGTGTAAAATAAACACATTTTAAGGGCAGAGAATAACAGTAGTGTTTTTTCTTAACCATATTTTTCTTCTCACTGCTTATAGTAAGTTTAAAATCAGAATAAGAACATCATTTTAACATGATTTACATGAAGCAACATGTAGGCAGAGACTTCAGAACTCTGCAGTCAGCAGCAGTGACGCTGCTGATGGGTACTGCGCACAGGCTGATGTGTCTATAGATTTCTATAGACATATATAGATATGCACATAGAGAAAGTAGAAGAGAGTCATCAGTTACAGTTACTGTTACCTTCTGAAGGGAGCCTTATGAATCAGCTAAGACTACTTAAGCTGAAATTTTGGCACAGGCAATTCCTTTTGCACCCACACAGTAGTGATAAGCATTTTCAGTGAGGCAGAGTAAAATGATGCTGATTCTTTGACTATCAGTAGGTTCATGGCAGTTTATTTCAGCCAGCCTGTTGTTGGTGCTATCACCTTTGGCAGTAAAAGAGCTTCTCTTTATTTTAAAAAATTTGCATGTACAACATATGCAGTAAGAAGTAGCAAATCAGTCACTGCTAGTTGACACAAAGTTTATGTCCTCAACTGAAACTCCTTTATAAAATATTTAAGCAGTTGCACTTAAGAGGGATAAATTCTTGGCCTCATTAAGGAGAGTTTTGCAAATTACTCCAGCGAGGTCAAGATTTACTCAGAGCCTACCATCTGAACTGTGTGGTCAAATGGATGCAGTAAGTTCTCTGCTCTTCAGTTTTGACTGAGTGTTGATATCTTGCTGCTCCATCGCTTTCAAACCCATTAAACCCAGGATGTTACAAGAAGGACTGAGAGAAGAAAAAGCGAGAAGTATAAAGAAAGTTTCTGTCCAGTTTTCTCTGGATTTTTTAGTATACTCTGTGAAAAGGACAATGAAAGCAATGCTTTCTAATAAATCCTGTTCCATCTTGAGCCCCAAAGCACACACTTTGAAAACTAAACATAAAACAGCTAAGGACAGTTTTGTTCACATACGAGTAGAGTACACGTCGTCCTGGATACACGTGGTCCTGGAAGAAGTGACACAGACAGGAGTTCACGTGCTCTCTATCCCTCCTAGCTGGCTGTGGCATCCTGCCTGCATCCTTTGTCTTACACAAACACGCAAGCTATGGCTGTCAGCCCAGTAGGATCCATGCCTAGTTAGGTCCTATGGCTTAACTGCAGTTTTCAGAAGGGGCCATAAAAGTTCAAGTGGCAGCCATCATACCACTGCATGAGATGGGAGTGCATCAACTCTTCTGCCCTGATGCTACAGGGTGGACCACTGACTGCAATGGAAGTCATGATTTTGTACAAGTCCTTCACCAATTACTCATACTATTTACAAATCTATGAATTTGTTTGGAGTCAAGTCCCAGTTATTGCAAATAAAAATCCAAATATGTCTACAATATAAAAAAAAATACATTTTTCCTTCCCTAAGGTCACTCTTTATCAAAATGTTTTTAAAAGATCATTGTTTTCAAACCATCATTAAAAAGGGACCATCGGAAGTCTTCTGCTCACAGCAGCACCAGCTATACTAATTTTATTCCTGATTGGTGTTTATTTAAAAGGTTCCTTAAAGACATACAATGATACAGGTTTCATATCCTTCATATTCTAACCTTCCACTTAAAAGCTTTTCTTCTAACCTAAATAGCCCTTGCACATTTGAAGTTTAACATCAGTCTCCTCTCCAGACTAAACTAATCCAAACATGTCATTCATTTTCTGGTTTTCATATTTTTAGATGATTCTATTTAGATGATCTATCCATTAGATTTCTGTATCAGTCCATATATTTCTTCAAATTCAGCATACAAAACTAGAGAGCATGCTTGTCAGGACCTCCCAAATTGCAATCACAGAAAACTTACGAGATGACTGCACCATTCCATCGTTAAAATCACACATTAAACTCTTAACAGTAGCAGAGCCAACACAGATCTCTGAAACCCCACTTGATTCTTTCATTTAGCAGTTATTTTCTCCCCCCAAAACCTCTGCTTTGATTATGATTTCCCAAGTACTTCTGCACTTACCTGCAGTTCTGTGCAGATCATAACTCTCTAGCTTGCCTTTGGGATATTATGTGAGATAGTGTCAAAGTCCATCATGGCTACCAGTTCTCACAAGTGCACAGGCCCAGTTACAAGTCATAATTTTGAAAATTTCATGCTATCTATTATTTATGACTTTGTTATGTTGTAGGTATTCCTGCCCTATTATATGTTCTACTGTTTTTCAGAAAAAAATGTTCTCTGGAAGTCTAGCCTTCAGTTTGTAAAGAACACTTTCAAATTGCCTCTTACAGTTATAAATATTAAATATACAAAACCTGCAAGACAATCAGTGGAAAGTTTATGGAAAATAGCAAATCTTGATTTTACATTGTTAGACTCTTCAACAATAGGGGATGCTCATAATTCTTGCTAAGGATTAATTTCTTCAAAGCAGTCTTGTTATTTTTGTTTATATTACAGAAATGGGCTTAATTGTTAATTTTTTTTTTTTTTCAGGCACAGACCAAGTTTATTTTTGCAATCACACAGCTGCAAGCATAGTCTTCCTTTGGTTAGACAAACTTTTTTAGAACTCGATTTTATACAAAGCTTTCAGGGTTTTTTTCATGATAATAGTTTGGTGTTCCTATTTTAAGCCAAATTTACTTTGCTAACCAAAGAAATACTTCAACCATATGAATTAAGAGTCACCTCAGAGATGTTATAAGATTAAAGAACATTAACATTTATTCACAGGGAACAGCAAAATACTTAGAGCAGCTACAGCAGGTAAATATGGTCTTTGGACTGCTTTTACAAAAAATTCTTTCTCTAAACAGGTGACAACACAAGGACTACCCACATCCTATCTAGGTCACATAAGGTGAAGGGTCTGGTCAGTCAAGCTCCACATCGCAAGTGAAGCAATAAAGTGGAAATACAGTAAACCTCTATGACAAGACTGAGTGAATGTTGCCCTGACCAAATACCAGTGGACCACACACTCTGCATTTTCATAGAATCATAGAATTGTCTAGGTTGGAAGGGACCTTTAAGACCATCGAGTCCAACCGTTAACCTAACACTGCCAAAACCACCACTAGACCATGTCCCTAAGTACCATGTCTACCCATCTTTTAAATACCTCCAGGGATGCTGATTCAACCATTTCCCTGTGCAGCCTATTCCAATGTTTGACAACCCTTTCTGTGAAGAAATTTCTCCTAATATTCTTCTTAAACCTCCCCTGGCACAACTTGGGGCCATTTCCTCTTGTCCTATCACTTGTTACTTGGGAGAAGAGACCAACCGCCACCTTGTTATAACCTCCTTTCAGATAGTTGTATTTGGGGCAAAAAGATTCCAATATCAGCAGCATTAAGCAAAAATGCATTAGGAATTCAAAACCTACCAAGACAAATGAAAAGTTGTCTTTTAGAGATAAAAAGGAAAAATGCAGGACTGATTTTATTTGGTTAAGTTTCACTGGAGGAAAATCTTTTTTACTCCATTGCTCTCTGCCATTTACCTACTTTCTAGATGAGGAGAGACTTACATTGACTCCAGTGAGAGTCTTTGATTTAAGTCTCCTAGGGGCTTTACCTTTTTTTTTCCATGTTCTTCTCCCTTCCTCCATGTCATGGTTATATTTCCTCTACAGTATAATGCCATGCACCATAGCAATACAGTAAACAAGCTGCACAGTTTAGACTGCTGTTTCTACTGAACCAGAGCTGTGTTTGGATGAAGACTCCAGGAAATCCTGAATCCTGACATTTTCTCAGTAGTAAACTTGCAGTGGGCTTTTTAGACATCAGTTATTTTAGTCCTGCTCTTCTCTGTCCTTCTCTCCTGGATGCTTAGCTTTAAGGTAGAATGAAGTTCATTCTCTGGCTGTTTGGCATTTTGCAGGCTGCAGAGGGGACCCCTGCTCAGGGTGGTAGTGTCTCCCCGAGGGAATAGGCTGTGCTTGTGGGCAGTTTTCAGAAATGCCACAGAAGACTCAACGGTGAGCATTGTGCCTCCTCCCCTACCAGGAACTGAGATCCTCTTTCACGAGAAGAGTACTAAGTGTGTTCCCTCACTTGCTGGCCCAGACACACAGCAGAACCAAATAAGAGGTTACGCTGCAGTCAACAGTCTAGAGACATAGCTGTTTAATGCTAAGCCATGTTTTTCTTGCTTTGCATTTTCAGCATGGCTCTTGTGGAAAAGTTCTCAGTTGTGTCCTGGGACCTGTTTACCTTCTCATATAACAGATGCACGAAATTGCATGGATTAATGTGACTGATTAATGCTTTGGTTTTCCATATCTGTCATGTTTGGTACATGCAGTCTAATTCTGAAGACTGTGAAAGAGAAAAATGAGAGTGGTAAGTGGGAACACCATGCTCCAGGACAGAGAGGGAGAAAAAAAAAGGCAATGGAAAGGAAAATCGGTATTTATCTGGCACCAAGTGCTGAAATCTAGATGATAGCTATCTTTAATGACCATTGCCTTAATCTGTTGAAGATAAACATATTCATATCACCTCAAACAGGAAAATGCATGAAAAGGACTGAACTGAGAAACTTGTCAGTATCTTACTTAACCATCAACATTAGCGTTACTTAAATTATTTAACCTATTTTTAGATCCTGTTTGATATTAGTAAAATCAAATGCATGAAACTTGTGACTGCAAATAAGATTTTAAAAACCAAAAAGGTTTAGTAAGAATAAGAAAAGTTTGGGTTCAGTGTAACTGGTAATAGCTGGCACATGGCTCTTTTGCCATTCACACTTGCTTGTCTTAAATCATTTCCCTATGATGGCTACAAAAGCATTAGTAATACATGACTGTCCTTTGGAAACCTCACACTAGGCCCTGATACTCTATATATTATTGTCAAGTACTCACTAGTCATCAAACGTATGTAAACTCTCCCTCTCTCTCTTTCAACTGTGATTGTAATACCTCTAAGCAATTCAAAGAATCTAAACGTCAGAGCAGGCAACTTGAAATGTCCTATCAAAGCCCCAGTTTCAGAAGTCCAGAGTGTAATGTGCAGAGCCATATATTAATGAATTTGGCTATCATCTCAGCTGCACCCTTGCCAGGTTCAACAGGAACTCCCCTACGCATTAATGGGGATATTACTGTGACTTATGGTATAACCTGTGTTAAGGAGTAAATCACTCTACAGAGCGCTAAGCAATTACGCTGGGAGGGCACTTGGTTTGTACAAGCCAGACGACAATGCAGATCTTTACTTACAGCAAACCAAAGGTGGTCATCTGTATCAGATAAACATGTACATGAGATTTCATGAGCACTGAAACAGAAGCTCATCTTAAGTCTCTCTAAAGCAGGTTAAAGAGAAGACACCTGGTTACTCAGCTTAAAAAAGAAAGGGCCTATGAACCAGTCAAATATTATCACAGCACAAATAGTATCTCTCACACCAAGCAGAGGATGGTCCTGATGCACAGGGGAGGCTGGCACCTCCTCCTCCTTGCTCAGAATCCATTGTAACACACTCCTGACACACACTGTGGCCTTTTTGGGGGTCACGAGTTTGTGATGTGCTAAATTCCTGCCGCTATAACTTGGCTTTGACACTGCAAAGCTGTTGATATACAATACCTGCTCCAGTACACTAGCTAGTCAGCACGGCACCATCCTTATCATTGCTTGTTTACTATAACCCTGGGGCAGGATTTAGCTGGCTGCAAACATTGGTTTTCATAAAACATTGGGCAGATATATCTGCCTCCCTGTATCCTTCCGTCTTTTAGTTTTTGGAAGTAAATGCTCACTCCCTGAAAATTCAGTTTATGAGGAACTGAAGTTTTTTCTTGCTTGATATATCAAATTGGGCAGCTTCAGTTTCTCATTTTTTGGACTTTATGTCTCATGAGACTTAAAGATAGGTGATAATTTAAAGCTTGTCTCTTCACAAAAAGACTTCTGGAATATATCAGCTGACCTGAATGAACTCACTCTCAGTCACATGGCGGGGAATCTCACTTCCAATAACACTATACAGAGGGATGCATGGAAATGTGGCAACATTACTCTAAGTTTAATTTTAGTACAAAAGATTACTTTATTGCATTACTAATGCCCAGATACATCTTACTGACAAGCAGCAGCATCACACACAGTCATATATTTGACTAAGGAGATTGTAATTCATAAAATAATACTGGTACTGTGCCTTTAAGGTTTCTTCAAGTCGTCTGTTTTTGCTGCCAGTACTCAAGTACCCCTGAAACGTCTGTGGTGGGATGATTTGCTATGCTTTGCCAGAGCAGGAAAAGAATTTGAAGAAGGCTTTTTGGCACAGAGTCAAGATAAAAGCATGTCTCTTATATGCAGTATTTCAATTCCCTGAATAATTAACAAACCACATTTAGCATCTGCTTCTGATGCTTTGAATATCTTTCCAAAGATGTGGTCATAATATTTTTTATACTCTTAGGAAATATAAAGGAATTAAATCTAGTGAAAACTGCTGTATTGGATTCCTTACCTTTCAACAAGATCAAACCTGCTCCCTTGCAATTCTGGATGTCTTGAAAAATGTAATTATGGCAATTTATCTGAGAATAAGGCAAGAAATTCTATTGGGAATATTACCAATAGTATTGTGTAAAACTTGCAGCTTTATTTTCAGTCACACTATATATTGTAATAAAGAGAACCATACATAATACACGAGGATTTTTACTTTAAAAAAACAGTGTGATTTCAGATCCACCTGAGTACAAACATAAAGGAGGAAAAAATATTTCAAAACTTTGCATATATGTAGATCCGAAAGCTTGGGGGTTTTTCCCCCTCTAAACTCCCCTTGGTAGGTATTAAATAGAACCAAGCATGTGCAAACCTTAAATTTAGCTCATCAGCTATCACAACAGCTGAACCACCCCATAGAGGGGCAGGTGCCATTGATGGTATACACATTTCTGTGCTCAGAGCTATGCCCGTGGAAAGCGTATACAGTACATTCCAGCTTCATGATGACACAGCTGTAACCCAGGATAAGCATTTCTGCACTGCAGATGTTCCTCATCTGCCAGGACTGCTGATGCCTGTGAGCCCTGTTTAGAGCTGGTATTGCCTCCAGCAGAAATGCAAGATGGGGTGCCACGTTCCCCTCCAGGGGACTGGTGTTTGTAAGCACGCAGCCTCACCATTCCTGACAAACAGCACGTCATAAAATCCATAAATGAATGGATAAAGTTCACAGAGATGTCCAGAAATGTCTTCCTTGGCCCTGGCATGAATTATGACGTTTTACAGGCAGCCAGCCAAGCCTGCTGCTCTCTGCTGCTTAGGCTTGCCTTGTTTAAAGCGGGAGAGAACAACATAAGTCATTTTATACAGGAAGAAGTGTACAGAGAAACAAGGATAATTTTGGAGGGGAGTCAGCATGAGGGCAGGAAGAAAAGGCACACCAGCTCTGACATAGCACACCACAAGTGACACACATCAGCTGGGCACCTCCAAACTGGTGGATGTCATCAGTCTATCATCACCATCATGACTGCTGCTCCACAGACATCTGGATGAATCTAATCCTCGATCTTCCAGCACTTCAAGGACCGAGTCATCTAGATAAAGGGTACACCCTCTCACAGTGAGTCACTTCACATGCCCTCAGCTTCTCAATTTGTCTTTTAACTTAGAGCTGAGCACTTGCCTTTGAGCAAGGTTAGTTTTGCCTCACTGTATTCCCAAGGAAGAGGATGCCATTGTGCCGGAGTGTCCATCAGGAATTTAGGTCATTATGTCTCCACTAGGACTGGTTCCCTTGCCAGACCATGCCTCTTGGGCCTGCCACCCTGCAGAGATGCCTCTCAGGTCTCTGCTATAGTACTCTGTTCACTTTCCAGTCACAGCACAGAAGGGAAAATCCCACTCTAAAAGACATTGCATGACATCTGCCATGGCTGGTCATGACTTCCTTCTCAGGTAGGCTAAGTAAGGAGTCTTCTCCACTTAGCGCTCCAAAATTGTATCAGAGGAACATATTCAGTGGACAAAAAAAACAACAGCAGAAAGTTTTAAGTAAGAGAAAAGGCCTTTGGGGGTAGTTATTGCTGGGCCCTTCAGCTGGTAGAGCAGGAAGCAAGGAGGGAATGCTGCATGTGAGGAGGCCATCCTCATCACAGAGCCAGTGCTCAGCAGCAGGAACAGAAGCAGTCTTGCCTGTTGAAGTAGGATAGCCAGGGGAAATAAACTCTGGAACCTGTTTACAGCTGAACCAATTGCTACAAAGGACTCAATGTTCTTCATCCTGGCTCCAGGATATTAAACAACTCTCTCAGCTGTATTAAAAGGAAACTGGCAACACCTGAATATTGGAAAAATTTAAGGTTGGTCATGGGTTGTAGGGAGAAAAGGGTGAATCACATGAAGTTGTGGTTCCCCAGGTGGCTCCAGCCTGGAGCATCAATGCAATGCAGTTCTCAAGCACGGCTGGTCTGAGCAGGACGTGCAAAGCTGCACTGCCCTGGGAGCTGGAAGAGGCTCCAAACGGTGAATAGTTAAGGTAGGGAACATTAAGTAGGAGAGCTGAAGCACCATTTGGGTTTTTTTTCCTTTTTGTTATGTTTGGAGGAGGTGGAGAGTGTCTGGTACTGAATGACCTCCATAGACCACTTAAACTGCCCAAGGTCTCCTCTAACAGTCAGCTTTGTTCTTCTTCACTTTGGCTTGATGGCTCCCAAGCTTTGGGTGCTTTTTCTTCCATTACAGCTTCTGGCAATATCACACTCATCTAACAAAAGGAAAAAGAGTTCAGAGCAGTGTACCTGGGTTTAGTCTACATGTTTGACATCAGACACTGAAATGGAAGAGAAAAACCCTGAACTTAGAAACTGACTGTTGAGAATACAAATGTGTTTAGAAGGTTACAGTTTGCACAAACACCTAAGCCTTGTGCTGGAAACGTAAACGTTAAAACAATTTTCTATTGTAGAATTGGCATTCAATCTCTAAATTGCCCATGTAAAAACATCTCTCACAACCTAACATTTGGTGAAATGCATCCAAACTGCAGGTAGTTTATCTTCGCTGTAGGTGAAATGCATAAATCATATAGAAATGACTGTAGCACACTATCTATGGGGGAAAAAATCTTTTCAAATAAGACAGGTTTATTCTTTTTTGGTAATCAAAAAAATAAATTTCTGACTCATTTAATTCAGTGACATCAATATGGTGACTGTGCTATTGAGTGCAAAATGTCATAGAGACAGGAGCAAATAAAGGTGTTATATCCTTTTACTGTTGAGACAACTCTATGTAACTGCAATCCCACAGTATGACACAGCTGAACCTCATGAGGGAATCAAAGAGAAGGTATTTCAGATGGAATTTTCCTTTTCTAAGGGTATCCTTTTTTTTCTAAAACAAAGCTACAGCTTTGTTCTTAATACTCAGAAAAGGATCCTTTAAATACCTGTAAAGGAATTTGTCAGGCAAAAATATATACTTTTCAAAATCTGAACTCTGCTGTACTAGGCATGAGTCACATCTCAGTTGTCTCTTCACACTACTAACCCCAGTAGCAGCACAACTGTTCTCTACGTTAAAGTCCAAAAGTGACACGTGCTAGACTTCAGGGTCTTTTAAGGCCATTTATTAGCTTTTATTGGAGGAAATTTTAAAATTAATTAATTTTTCACTAAGTCCACCCTTTTCTCACTTTTTCATTTCATTCAACTCAAACTGTTTCCTAAATCAAACCCAGAAGAGAAGTTGAACAAAGTCTTCCCATTGCTGTTAATGGGCACCGCACCTGACTGATAGTTGAGCAGTCACTATAAGGGATGAGGATAGCCCAGGCAAGGGGAAGTCTTGCCTACTTTGGTAGCCCTTGGGCACACCGTTAGGTTCACATTCTGCAGCATAGCCCCCCAGAAAGGCTGCTGGGTCTCTTCAGGAGCACTGGGCAGCCCAAGTGGGGCAGAAGCTGAGCTCAGGAGGACAATGCGATTTGCTGCCTCTCTGCCACCCTGGTGGAGCCACGTGGCAGCAGGGTGCAAGTCCCCTTTGAGACAAGCATAGAGAACGGACTATCTATGCAATCAAACACAGCTACAGTTATATTTACCCAGATGTCAAGGATTTTTTCTCTGATCTGTATAGCATCGTATTTCTTTTCTAAACGCAATTCCTGGATGACTCTTACCAAGTGTTCTTCTTACTGTTGCCATATAATTTCACAAAAATATTAATTTATTTTAAATTACCAAAACATAGGTAAACCAAAGCATGCTTTTCTTTAAATATAAACACAAATACACCTGCACATACTTACATAAACACAGTCCCAACTATTCCTTCACTATACCTGAAGAACTTTGAACCCATTATAATTAATCCATTCTGGGCTTTGGACTAGCACTGTGGTGCAAACTGCAATATCAACAAGGTCCATAACCACTTTGAAAGAAGTACTTGTGTTGTATATGTCATGCATTTTAAATTATAGGGGAGTTAAAAATGGAATAGAGAACATCCTGGACAATTGCTGATTTTTCATGCATGTGTTGACTGAGTAACTTGCACTGGAAGAGCTAATAGGAAAATATTTGATTCTACAGGGCTTAGTAGCTTACTGTTCTTTGGGAGCAAGAGACATTGAAGTGACATCAATGTTTCAGAATACTCTTTGCAGACTTATTTTATCTTTTAGTTTGAGACTGCAGAAAAAGAAGCCTGTTACTGGTATGCTTTGGAAGATACTGTTTAAGAGGATCAGCTTTGGCCAAAGCAGTAGTACTTGACACAATAAAACAACCCCTAACCACTAAGCAGCTGGCTTTTCTGTAAATTTAGTTATTGATCCTTCAGTCTTAACAAACTAGAACACCTGTTGCAATAGCAGAATTGCAACATAAGTTCTGCTGTGGTATGTGCTATCAAAGCTGCTTTGCTCCACGCTTAATTTTTATTAAGTAAGCTGATGCTTATGCAAGTTGTTGTCAAGTTGAAAATATTGGAAAATTATTTTTACCCATGCCTACCTCCAGCAAAACGCTTAGGCGTATGCCTAACTATAAGCATGTGAATAGTCTCACTGATTCCAATAAAGGGGGTTGCTCAGTGAGCCTGCAGAACTTTGTGGACCCATTGTGTAGCTTGTGATAGGTATGACACTTCAATGTGTCCTATACTGCTGACAGTATGTGGCAAATCAGAAATGAAGGGTCTGCGTGCAAGAGGGGAAGGGTATCTTACTTCTGTGTCAGGTAGGCATGGTAGCTGCTATATGATCTCTGACATTTCACTGCGCACTGGATAGAAACTTCAAATGCACATGCACATACATCTCTATACTGTGTTGGTGGCACAGGACCTGCATTTGCTTTCCTCCAAACAACCAGATCCAGAGGATAAGACTGGGGCAGACTGAGAATGTCTGCACCCTTCAAGCTTTCCCTGCAGGCTGACTTGAGGCAGCATTACTCTGCGTAGGAAAAAGTCATGCAATACATGCAGTATGCTCCAGAAATTATTTAAAACAGGTTAGTGACATTTCAAGAGGGTTTCAGTGTTCAGAAGACATCTGCCCAAATTTTACTCCCATTATTGCAGTAAAGTGCAAAGGTCCTACTCAGCATAAACATCCATGCTGCACAGTCCTTGCACAAAAGCGAGGCACATCTGGGAGCGCAGCAAGAGAAGGACAAACAAGCATAGGACCACAGTGATAATATCACAATATCAGAGAAAAACAGTGGTGGAAACATGCTTATGAGGTCACGCTGCTATTCTTCCCCTCCCTCTGTCCCAAGGCTGTCCCAATTATATGTAGACTATTCCTCACTGTTGTTTGTCCAACTTGTTCTGTAAACCTCCAGTGATGAAGACACACAGCTTCCCCAGGTGAGTTATTCCAGCGCTGTACTGTCCTGGACAGGGAAGACAGACTGTTCCCTTGTTTTTTACAGCAGCCTTTTGCGTATTTCAAGACCAGTTACATTAGCCAAGAACCTTGATTCTGACTGAGCTAACGGTTCGTTTATATTTCAGGCAGTTATTGATTGCTGGCTTATGTCCTGTTCATTTTCAAACACTCTCCTATCTTCTTTTAACTTAACGTGCTCCCTGAGTGAAACCAAAGGTTCAGGACTTGCACATTTGACTCACCTAACCGCTCACACCCTCCTGTTCTCCCAAATATGCACATTCAGGCGGGAGCAGCAGTGCTTGTGGAGCCTGCCAGATGTTGGTACAGAGGATCCACAGGTGTTCTGATCTCCTGTGGAGGGTCCAGAGAAAATACAGCTCGATTTCAGACACTCATCCCTGTACACTGATGTTTTTTGTCTTAAGCAATCCCACTGCCATGGGCGTCTTGGGAAACAGTCGTTCTCCTTCTTGAGAGCCTGCAGAAAATTTTGACCACCACTTGGGCTGAAGTTGCTGGGATACAGTAGGAGTACCACCACTCTCAGACATTATTGGCAGGGTGCCAGAGCACCAAGACATTGGGACAGGAACAGGGAAAGCTGGACCAGTTGGGACCCCCAGCTGCGGCTTGGCACTGGGGCCCAGCCTTTCATGTGCAGCTGCCGGATTTACTGTTGAAGAGAAACAGGGAAAAATGTATTATCTTAAAACATCTTAGGAAACAGTGGGTTTGTAAAATGTAGAGTACCCCAGAGTTATGAAATGTTATTGTTAAAGTTAGGCACACAAGCTCATTCAAGGCCCTGTGCATATGAGGTATGACACAGTCAATCACTTAAGCAATTTCTTCTTTTTTCTCCAGAGGAAAAAAAAAAACAAAACGTTAAAATAAAGTTGGGTAAGAATCTCCAATACATTGACATTTCCTTACTTTCAAACATTCAAGAGAAGAACCCTACACAGCAGTCTCACAAGGCTTTTTTTTTAAGGCAGATTAAGTATGTACTAAATTATTAAAAAGCTGCATTACAGAGGTTACACAGTTACAAAGTCTGCCGCTGCATGACATTTCCTAACTGAACTTCTCCAGACTTTACTGGAACAACTTTGCTTTCACTTATCAGATGATTGTTTTTAATAACATCAAGAATTTTCCAGTGAAGGCTGATAATCTTCAGATACATTGCTGTCCAAAACTAAATCCTTGGCAAAGTACAATTAATGAGAAATTTTGTAGTGGTCTTACCAAGACTCATCTCTTCAGTTTCAGGCCCCAGATGCTGAGTATGCACCTGCTGTTGTGTAGCCACACGCCAAACCTCAGCTCATCCTCCACTGACTCCTGCTTCCCTTCCATTATGAGCAACATATTCCAACTCCCACTTCTGCTGTCTCCTGCGTTCCTCCTTTCCCAGGACTCATACCCCACCTACCCCATCAGGAAACTTCCTCCTCTTCCTCAAAGGCAGCACCAGCAGAGGGAGCATTTAGAGCATGCAGAGACAAGTCCTCCTTGCTCCAGCCATGTCTTCCACCCTTAATAAGGAATCATACGCTGAAGCTTCAGGACAGAGCCTGACCAGTGCAATTCTTTCAAAAATTCATCAGCCAAACTAATCTTCACCATGTGAAGCTTGGGAAAAAATTGGAGGAGACGTCATGAGATGCATTCCTGACATGAAGGGAACCCTCACTTTCACATAACAAATCTCTCCTCCAAAGCATGGAGACTGCACTGGTAAGATTTTGACTCTAATGTCTATGTGGAAAAATATACCTTCCCCATCTTATTCTTGGGAACAGCAAAAACATTTTCAGTTGGAAATTATCTGAGAAGGAATCCAAACTCAGCAAGGCATCTGCTTTGGAAAAGTCGCTCCTTTCAATCAGGAATTATGCAGACCCTAAAAATTTCAATCCAAGGTTTGGCAAAACCATGGTGAAGAGTTTCATGAAAGGACCATGGACAGCCTCCCATATAGATGAATACTAGATTGTAATAGCACTCATTATCTCAAACAAAAGCCAGAAGAGAAGCCTGTTATTCTGCAAAAACCCTGGCTTCAGCACTCAGGGGGGTTTTATATTTATCTATTATGTGTGCAGAAGACCTTCCCATGGTTTAAAGTGTTATTTGGATCATCACGTGTTCTGAATTGCACTACATATATGTTGGCCTGAGTGACCAACCAGGTGGTAGTGATTTGCCAAAGAAAACAGCATATACAAACCAGGTAATTATTCAGTGTGATCCTTTAAGAATTTAGAATGTAGAAACAAATAGCAAGCTACTTCCTTGCTTGCAGTTTCCACGTTCATCACCTGAGCATCTCAAAGCCAACCAGAGCTAGCATATCTCTCTGCTCACTCACCATCAGCTGCTGCTTTTGCCATCTGTCTGGTTTCCAACCCTCACTCTCTTGCATCCTGCAAGCTTGCTGCTTTCAGCCAGTCTCCACTATGCCACAGTCAGTCAGTGCTCTGACCTTTCCATTGTGACCAAGAACTGATTGAGCAAAAATGGTGGCTTCCAGAGTTTTCACTTATTATTACATAAAAGGGGATCATTTGTTACATCACTTTAGCCTCCTTCAATGGAATAGTCTATTCTAAAGAGATCTGTCTCTGTCAAATGCATGAAAACCACTAGGGCCTTACAGGATGATAATATTATAAAAGGTGCTAAACACAAGGTATAGGGGCCTGTATTATGAATATAGGAAAATAATCAGCATGCAGAAAACCTGAATTATTGTATTTGGAAATAAAATATCTAAAAAACACATGATGGGGCAAAAATGTTGTATGCTGTTGTTTTGGGCCTCTCTACGAAGTATGTATGGGCATGCCTTCTACATGCAATTGCCCTATACTTATGTGCAGCAAACACAGAACACAGAAGTAGACAAACTCCTATTTCTGTGCACAAATTAGTCTGAAAAATGAGTAAAGGCATTAGATGTTGTACACTGAATATATAACTCTTAAATTTATACAGCTGCCTTGGTTTTAATGTAGCTGTTAGCTGAAGTCGGTGGTATCTTGATGCATTCAGGAAGACAAATATCCATTTCCTTAAATTTCTGTATGTTTACCCAACAGTATAGCTATCTCGCCAAGTTCTTTTTAAAACCATGTATTCTTTATTTCTCTCTTTTTTACTGAATTATTTCAAACACTGTGCATTGTGAAGTGCACAAACCAAAGAAGATTTCCCCCTCCCTCATATGCTGGAGCTCGTAGACGCTAAGATTTTCAAAAGGCAGTTCCTTGACTGGACCTGATACAGCTGACTTTTTTGCTGTGGTGGTCTCTGACCATTACTGGGAGAAAGGAGAACTGTGAGCTGAGTTCTTTGCAGTGAAGTTTTCACTAAGGCTAGTTGTCCACACACATGCAGAACAACTCCAGGCTCAGCTGACGTACTTCTCTTTCTTCTATATTGTTTTGTACAAGCATGTTCTGGGATGCATATTACTTTGCTTTGTTATGCAGGACAAACATTGCCTAACCTGGTACAACTCGGGGTCAAGTTTGCTATGCCAGCTGGCTTTCGATTCCAGTGCTTGAATTAATGGTTCTTTAAATATTGCCTGAGAGACTAGTGCAGGAAAGAATATTTAACTCTACAGAGCAGAACATTATTATCCTATGGACACTACCACCTCAGCTCATCTGTGCATAGAATAAGTCCGTATAATGCAGCCAGCATTGACAAGATACGCTTTCAAAGGCAAACCCTAAACCACTTCAGTACAATGAACTGAAAATAAAACTAGTGAACAAATTATAAGCCACCTTAAGAAACTATCCTCCTGAAAAGTGGAGATAAACCTAAAAAATACAGATGGAGCATACTCAAATCTTGACACAAACTAGACAAGTGGCAAACATGTAATATTGATTACATAGAATTACAATGATATACTTCTTCCCTGAAAAGCCTATAAGTCAGGCACGAATAACAAGACACAAGAAAGAAAGGGTGAGTACAGAAAATATAAACCCAGGAAATTAGCTTTGATAATTCATACACATCTATGGTGTTATGTTGTTATGGAACAACCAATTCCTTAAATAGCTCCAGTTTCAGGAGCACTCTGACGTGCCATCATTGTCAGCTCCCAGGGAAAACTGTGGTCTCAAGAAAGTGGGAGGTGGATGGCTGAGGTAGGCTGGATATTAGAGTAATCAAAAGAGCCCAGATTTAATACGTGGCTTATTCCCAACTGCCTTTAGTTTGACTGAAGGGTACGTTTTTAATGGATGTGCAAGAACATAGTAATTTATCTTTGCAGGCAATCTGGATGAACAGAGCTACGCTGCCATTTAAAATGTTCTTTAAAATCGATTATGATACCAATAAGTTACATCAGTACAAGGGGCTATTGTACTAGTACTGGTAATTATATGAAGATTTGGTGGGGGAAGAGAAAGCAGCCCAGTTCTTCTCTGCATTAAATTGGTTTAAAACAGCAATAACCCATCAAAATCAAGGGTCTTGTAGTGGTGTAAAAGTGGTGCAAATAATATGTGAGAACGTGCAGTCACTACTAGCATGACAAAGGAAATCGATTTTGTTTAGACTGTCATTCAAGGGCAGGAAAAATAGAGCAGAATGGAACATTGTAACCAAAATTGTTAAGATAATCACTGTGATTACAGAAAACACCTCTAAGCTGAGCTCAGATGAAGAAAGAAAATTAAATATCCATGCTTGAAGGTGCTATAACATCTCGGCAATTTCAGACCCTCCAGTTCTCGGGGGCAGGTATGACAGGTAAGAGAGGTGCCTCCCTCCTGTGGGACTATCCTTTTTTTGCCAGCCACCAGCCTTCAACAAATTTGGGATGGGGTTTGACAAGGCGAGGAGAGTGGGAAGGAGGAGCGGTGCCTACGAGGGCAGAAAGAGGAGGCTGTGCAGGGAAGGTCGGCATCAGGTGCCGCACAGCAGGGAAGTGCCTGCAGAGGCAGCAAGGTGCAGGCTGGTTTATTTTCCCCCAAGAAGTTCAGAAAGAAATGCATTATCCCAAGGCTGAGTCAGGAGAAGAGCTGGCAGCCAGGAGGAGAAAGCAGCCCTGCAGGGAAATCCCCAAACAGTCGACTTGCAAAAGCTTCACCCACCTGGAGCAACCCAGCCTACGGCAGGGTGAGCAGCACCCAGAGAACAGGGAAGGGGGAGGGAAAATTGTCAGCTGGGCACAGCAGAGATGTGGAAGACCTGTCTCTGCCAAGCACAGCAAGCCTTTGTGCCCTGGGGAGCAGGAAGAGCCTCTGCCGCCAAAGAAAGGCACTGCAGAAAGCAAAGTGGCATGGAGGAGGGATTTAGTCCCTGACGCATATGAGAGATTCAATGGTGAGGACCGGTTACCTTTAAATAAACCCATCAATACTGATAAAATTGCCAGGACACCTTTCCTGGCACTAGAGCTGGAGGCAGTGGAACCTGGGGAAGGGAGTCCAATGCTCCCGAGGCACCTGCGCTGTTCATGGGAATCCTGGTGGTGCCGGCTGCAGCGGGGACCTCGGGTGCCCCAACACACCAGGCAGACCCATGGCAAAGGTGAAAACACACAGCACACCACGTACATGACATATGAGTAGGAACAAAACAATGACAGGGTAACACATACCTCTCTGGTCCTGTGAGATTGTAGAGCAATACTTGAAGCACAAAACTAGCCCTAAGAGATGTGATTTCCAAGCAAGTGAATATCTTGTTAAGCAATGTGCAATAACAGCATTTCCAAAGTGGAATTAGGATGGTACACTTGTTTCAGACAATTTTTCTGGCTTTCAGTTACTTTAATTTTATGACTACTTTCTGCTTTTTGAAGTATTGCTAAAATATACCACCATCCAACCTTAAAGAGTTTATCTGCTTTTAAAACCTGTGTTTTTGTGGTTGTGTGCACTTCACAGTTACACAGTTATCAGCATGCACTCAGGTGTACACCCTGTGACTATAAAACTGCCCTGTTCTCTTTCCTCTGCAGAGGGGCAGAGTGCCTGTCCAGCCACTGCAGACTCCTGCATCTTCCAGTGGGGCATCAGGACATACAAGGCAAGAAATACTTCCTTAAGTAACACAGAAATACTTCCCAGCCCCTGAGCATGAGTGTTTGAGTGTGCTCTAGGCATCTCTCCATGACTCTGAAGGGATCATGCCATTGGAATACTGACTAGACTTCAAACAGTGGCCTACGCTGGGCTTAGGTTACACCACAGGCATTCATTTACTGTATAATAGAGTGAAAATCTGGCATAAAGGTATACTGTATTTTATTGCTTTCTTAACAGGGTTACACTAACACTGATAAAAATATTAATCCATTCATCTGAACAGGCAAAACAGCAAACCATCAATAGAGGGAATCTAGCCTAATTCTTTGTGGACGCATGTTCCCTGCCCCCCAGCCCTTTACATACCCCACCAAGTGGGCACAAAAACTTTCACAACAATGATGACAAAAGAATTTCAAGTTCTGTATCTGTTTTTACTTAGCAAATACTTACTGAGCTATTTCAGATATTTTGAAGAGGTATTTTTGTTTTCTTTTTTAGCAGACAACTTGAAGAACTTACTAGTATAAATGTAGTTATCAGGAATGCGATGCACCAGAAAACAGTAGAAGTAAGCATACAACTGATGCAATTGTCTTAATAAAATCCATATAAGTATTTATATTTGGTTTCTGGCAAAAATAGAACTAGTGCCTACAGAAAAGATGAATCACGTTTGATTTACACAAAACAGCATTCCAAGATTTCTGTTTCTAGCCCAAAACACTGCATTTCTGATGATATGTTGTGGGCTCCAAGTTGCTAAAAAATACTTCCACAAAGAATAACTGCTTGTATCAAAAGTACTCTGATAGTAAAGTTGATAGTTGCTCCTTCTGGCCTTTCTTGTAGATGCACATCACATTTGCTAACTTCCATGTTAGGAGAGGATTGCTGTCAATCACAGGCATAAGTCACAAGCAAACTGAAGGTGGCACCAGGATGCGCTAAATGTAGCATTTACAGTAGAAATAGGGAAGGTCAGTGTAGAATTCCTTATCTGGGGTACAATGCGTATCTGAGTCACTCATGGTCAGAGGGAGTGAAATAGGATAATGAAGGACATTAGAAGTCTCTGTTATCACCTGACCCTAGAAAAGATTGGCTTTGCATGTTAGTGAAACGGAAGTTGAAGGGAGTTCTTTTCATTGCTGCAAATGCATCAGAGGGAATACACTTGAAACAGGGACCATGTTAAGAACCATCAGACCCACTGGTTTCTAGAATAACCCAGCAGTTCCAACAGGGCTGGGGACTCTCTGATCCAGAGGATTTCTATCTTCTATTTATATAGTGGCAAACACCGTTCTTCTGTCAAAGAGTTCAGAGAGATGTTTTTTGACTGAGGCAATGCTGGTGGGCTGTTCAATGGTAGGGTGGCACAGACATATCAGCTATGTAGTGGATCCCTTTGGAATTTCCTGGTGGGTTATGAGAAGAAGTGTTTGCTGGTTTGAGCAGTGTTGTATGCCTCCATAGCTATTGTGTTTCCACCGGTGTACAGGAGGATGCTGGATGGATGGATCCAACCCATGGACTGTGTTGGGTTACCGTGCTATCACAGTACAATACACGTAACCACTCCGTACCCTTTACTGTGTTGTGTGGCATTCATATGTGAGGAATCACTTGTATGAATAAAGTAAAAACCTAAGAAGAAAATACACATAGCAAGGTATTAATATCTAAGAAATAGAAGAGAAAATGTACAGTCAATCAGGCAATAAGAGTTGTAGTGAGTCAGTGGCAACTGTACTGTCTCTCAGCCTCATGCCCCATGTTGCCTCCCTGAACAACGTTAACAATGGCTCTCCAGCAGCTTGGGAGGGTCCAGAGCCTACCCTCTTCCCAGAGAGCAGAAAAGCCAGGCAGTGAAGCCAGAAGAGCAGTTTTCCAGTGGAGGGAAGCGTGGCTGTGGCTGCTGGCCATGGAGCCCAGCAGGAGGGTGCTTCAGTAGCAGGGCTTGGGACAGGGTCTCAGGAGGACAGGGGACAGTGGTGCTCTGGAAGCTCTCCACACCTATGCTCTTCACCGCTGTGTGGCTCACTTTTGCCATACTGCTTTTATTTTACCAGTAGAGGCATTTTACCAGAGCTGCTTCATTCTTCAAGAGGCCACGCTCTGTAAGCACCCCTGCATTCAAGAGGAAAAAAAATAATGGGAAAAACAAGTTTCTCCTTTGACACATATTTAAAGTTGTCCAAAACATGAGCATGGGATTCTGTAAATCCACAATCAGGACACAGCCAAAATGTTGGACATTTTTTGGAATGAGACTCCTGTGGCAGGTCCTTCATCCCTGGGTTGCCACTGAGCCAGCAAAGCTGTCAACTGGCTAACACAGGACAAATTAACATGTTATAACCCCAAAAGATTGCATTCCACACTAATCCTACCTCCGCAGTGGGTTTTTTAAGATGACAGCTCACACTCTCCAGGTTGTCACAAAAAGCTCCAGTTGCAAAAGTAAATATAAGAATCAGGTAGCTGGCAGCAGGTTCGTCCCTCAGAGATAGGAGAGTGAGAAATGGGTGTAATTATGGACTGTGTTTACAAGAGGCAGGTAATTGCAAACAACCTTTGCATGCTGGCAGGGCTGAGAGGTAAGCCTTTATACTTCCAGTCAGTAATTACACCCAGTCCTTGCTCTCTTGCTGTTAGGAAACTGAGCCATGGCGACCTCAGATCTCACCACATAAACCGAAATGTGTTTTCCAAAATGTCTGAGAAGCAGTGATTAGCAGCATTACTTCTCTAAGCTGCCTTACCTTCTACTTTATCTCTACCCACCTGTAGAGGATGGTGCTGCCTATATTTTTGGATTTGCCCTCTTAGCCTCACAAGGCCTTCAAGTGTTATGCCATTCACACAACACAGTCCACACAGCTTTTGCTGAACAGCTAGGCTGAAGCTTTTTCCAGTCCAATTTTCAGATCTTTTTTGGAAGAGAGTGGGAGAAGTCCTTAAGGGAAAATTTTCTCATTTTCCTCAACACTTAAAAAGCCATCCACATTTGTAAATATAAGCATAGGGATATTACAGCATTTGGCTTACCAGGTACACATTAAAAAAACGCAGGTATTCCTGTCAGCGTTGTATGTACAGTTACCGTTTACAAACCAGCCTAGGCATCAGACAAACAAGATATAGGATATAATTTTAGGGAGAGTTTTTGAACCCTTGGCTTAAAAAAGCGCTAATTCATCAGTAAGAGCTTTACAGAAAGCAGTATTAAACAGAGGCCTTCTCAGAACTCTTAAAAGTCATCCATTTTAGGGAATTCTGTCAGATTTCTCTAAACTGCTCCTTGGAAAACCTACTTTCTCCCTTCTTTCTCCATTCCTCAGCAACTCATATATATTTTATTCAAACATTTTTCTTGGAATATATGTCATTTTGTTAACAAAAAGAGGTTTTGCAACCTGGCATCAACACTGATGATCAGTGAAATGCCCTTCTGACTCCAGGATGTAATGTCATAGAATCATAGAATCATAGAATCATAGAATTGTCTAGGTTGGAAGAGACCCTTGGGATCATCGAGTCCAACCATCTACCCTACTCTACAAAGTTCTCCCCTACACCATATCCGCCAACACCACATCTAAACGTCTCTTAAACACGTCCAGGGATGGTGACTCAACCACCTCCCTGGGCAGTCTATTCCAATGCCCAACCACCCTTTCTGTGAAAAATTCTTTCCTAATGTTCAGTCTA
>VZSZ01011978.1:2389-19766 GCA_013398815.1 Ibidorhyncha struthersii | reverse complement strand
AGGCTGCCCAGGGAGGTGGTTGAGTCACCAACCCTGGACGTGTTTAAGAGACATTTAGATGTGGTGTTGGCGGATATGGTGTAGAATATGGTATGGAACTTTGTAGAGTAGGGTAGATGGTTGGACTCGATGATCCCAAGGGTCTCTTCCAACCTAGACAATTCTATGATTCTATGATTCTATGATTCTATAAAAGGCCTTCTCACAGCTGAAACACAAAAGAATTTTATCTTTCCATGTCGCTTATTCCAAGTTTAATTAAACTTCATTCAGCTGTAGTATCACTTAATTCCCCTGTGTCTCAGCTCTGACAGTAGTGACAAAAATACCATTGTATCAGCATCAAGCAGAGATAGTGAAGCATCACCAAAATTTCAGAAGAAAGGAATAAGGGTATCTAGTTTGTTGTATTTAACTTGAGAAGTACCAGGACTGATTCCACATCTCCTGAGACTTGTATAAATATTGGTTTAGTGTCAGGGACATGAGTAAAACAAGCTGGTGGAGGACCAAAAACCACTATGGGACCCTAACTATGTTGCACATCTGGACTGCAAAACTGAAAGAATGAAAACCATAGAACCATGGAATGGTTTGGGTGGGAAAGGACCTTAAAGATCCCTCGGTTCCAACCCCCCTGCCATGGGCAGGGACACCTTCCATTAGATCAGGTTGCTCAAAGCCCCATCTGACCTGTCCTTGAACATCTCCAGGGGTGGGGCATCCACAAGTTCTCTGAGTAACCTGTCTCACCACCCTGACAGTAAAGAATGTTTTCCTATCTTCTAATCTAAATCTACCCTCTTTCAGTTTAAAACCGTTACCGCTTGTCCTATCACTACATAGGGAACAAAACATTCCAGGGACTGTGAATACAGGATCAGATTGCTAGCATGCATGCTGGAAACCTCCACCAAGAACTGTCCAAACCTCCTAACAGGGTAGGTAATGTCAAATTTTCTACCCCAAGGCTGAGGGCAAAGTATATTTTCTTTACAGCAGCAAAATCTAGATCTGCCAGAGTAGTAAAGCTGCTAGTCCTGGAAGGAAGGAAATGTGTTTCAAGGGGTTGTGGACACCTATGGTTGGAAAGAGTCAGTAATGCTTTAAGGAGTGGAGACCCAGTAGTCATTGTGGGTTTGGGGGCTTTGAGAACTAAGGAGTTTCAAATAGAGTAAGGAACTGGAAAAGATCAATGGGATGTAAAGGGACTGGGAATGGGCTTCTTTCTGTGCTCTTTTATGAGATGCCTCCTTCTTCAATCCCATCTGCCCTCACCCCAGCCCTAGCTGCTCCCTCCAGGCCCCCAGAAATGTTGTTTTGGCTTGTGTCATCCCTGCCCCATCCACCTCTGAGACATACACCCTCCCCTCTGCAGAAGGTCCCGTTCAGCCACTGTAGGCCACTGCTACATGAATGACTCAAGAGAATGATATGAGATGCTAAACATGAAGTCCTTAAACATTGCCCGCCAGGCACTCCTTATGAAGACACTTAATCCTTTTCTTGTCATGGATGTGAGCTACAAATTCAAGGCCTCAGGAAGCAACTTTGCTGATTCCCAGCAAATCCATGTCTATTTGGAACAGGAGTAATGGTGGAAACCACAAGGAAGAAGAAACTGTCCTGTTTCTCCACACATGCATACCATCACATGTGGAGCAATAGAGCAGACCCAGCTTGTGTAACGACTGACACCAGTGTCTACACAATTTCTTCTGCATCTCAAAATGCTGTAGGGAAGCCAAGATTTACCTGGACTAAACATCACCCTCCAGAGCTCGGACAAGGAGAAGCTGAAGAAGAATAGAAAAAAAAAGTAGTTAAAGAAAACTCTTGCAAACATTTTTACCAGTAGCCTGAGAAATGCAGAGAGAATGCACAGAGGAGACAGCAAAGAGCAGGGAAAGGGATCTTCCTCAAAGATGAGGTGAGAGGAAACAGTGTGGGACCACCCCACACACACACACATAGCAGAGACCAGCTGGAGCAGCCTTTCAGCCTACACAGACCAGTAGGGAGAGATGGCTAAAGAGACCCTCTGAATGTGCTGAATATGATGCATGCAGAAATGGGGTATTTCATTGCATAAGGTCAGTGGGCATTTATTTTCAGTGCTTTCTTTTCTGCCACGTAACCTAAACCAGCTACGGTCTCACTGTGCTGGGCTTGCACTGAGGGTACAAGAGACTGGCAAGAGTTCAGTGGGCAGCACCACTCTGTGGGCCAGTACTGGGCCAGCCTTAGACCGATGGCAGGGATTTAGGCTACTAACAGAATATTACTGCATTTCTGCTTCAGCAAGTTCCTCCTGAAGGGTAAGATCTTCAAAATTCACCCATCAAGTCATCACAGTCTTGGTTTCTTAGATGTATAGCTGTGGGAGACTGAGGAGCACTATTAGAAAATTATGGAGAAATGTTACATATCTGCACTTTTCCTTTTTATGTGTACAATGTTTCTTTTCATGCACACAAAAAGTGTTCATATATGTTTAAAAAACAAAAAGGAAGTCAGAAAATTATGTGCAAACACAAGGAAAATAGAAGAAAAATTCTGGAACAATAAACAACATGTTCACAGATTACCAATGGCAAATAGTCAATTTACATTTACAGCATCTGTGCATAAAAAGGTGAAACAGTAGCAAAGGAAGAATAAATAAATAACAGAACATTGCAAAGGAATGAAAACCACCTTTCTTTGTTCAAGCAGCTTGCTAAGGCCAGTGCCACCTTTTGTATTCTGGAAGACATGCTCCGCTGTTTAAAGCAGCAGTTTTTCCTGAGAAAATGTCTGAATAAATTACTTTTTTGACCATATGCTAAAACTTCTGGCTGGATGCTTCAGTCAGAGGAGAAAGACCAGTGTCCTTCATGCTACAGGGCATGATGCTATTGTAAGATGGTATTATGTATGGGGTGGCACAGTATGCTTATGACATCTGTGGCCTGAAAGTTGAAGGCCTGTCTCAGAAGAACAGGTTATTTCCTATGTACTCTCCCAACAGGAACGTTAAGAAGAGAGTTTTGTGGTTATCAAAATTTCATTTGTATCCTGCAGACTCTTGCACCTACTTTCCAAGTAAGTTCCGCAGAAACCTATTTAGCTTTAAATTGTGATGTATTGTTCAAAGAAAGGGTATCATATGTTCTTTCCCTTGACCTTAATATCTTCAGCAGAACAGAGAATAGATACTTCATGAAAAATTTGCTTCTCGTGAAATTGAACTAATAAATCAATTATTTGTAAACACACAGCACAATCTCCTTGCAATGAGTAATCTGTTACGTATTTTGCAGTACCAAGCTATCTCATTTGCCATTTGCTGAAGTGCATTAAAAGTGAGCGTGACCATACTTTCTAATAATTAATGGTAATATATTGTCTTTATATTCTGATACTATTTTCCTGTAATGTACACATTCTGTACTAGTAAATGGTGCAGACAGAAAAATCTGTATTTCTTATAAAACAAATCTTCCTAGTTCTCACCCTTTGGGGAATACAAGATGGTGGTTCTCTCACCCAAGAGCAGTTTCCTCAATACTCATGAAGAATTTTTAAAGGCAGTTCAAGAAAGATGGGACTGATCCTTTAATTTATTTCATTCATTCTATTTCATTTGCTTTTCTGTTAAATACCAGTTTTCCTAGAGTTACTGCATGCACTAATTGCCTGGTCAGCTATCCTTTATGCAGGCTTTTTGGCTCACTGAATGTACACCAAAACTAGCACTTATTAGAGTAATATGTACATAATTGAACATGTTGTTTTCAGTGGTCGTTAGGCACCTAAATACCTTTGGAAATTCAAACTAGTAACTAAATATCACCCTAGTCTTTGACTGTGCCCATGCCGCACAATGAAAGTGGTGCAGAGATCTCCTCCATTACCATGATGATGAACACAGGCTGTGCAAGCTTGCCTGCACAGGTCCAGATGCAAAGAAGCTATGCTTAGCAGACCCACTGGTGCCCAAGTCAACAGGCTCTGCAGAGAGGACTGTGCGAACACAGATACCCTGCTTCTAGATCTGAGCCAGCTCTGTTCAACCACAAGACCTTTTTCATCCTATTGGTGGTTCGGATATCATGAAGGGAATCAGACATGATGGAAAAACAGCTACAGGGCGCTTGCTTTTCCCGTGCTGATACCCTAATGCAGACAGGCAGGAATGTATATCCTGAGGGCTGAAAACCTAGCCTCTACTGTTCCCCTATGCCGGGCACATTTATCTGTTTGACTCAAAATTCCCCAGTGCATCTGAGGAGAAAAACTGCTCTGAGTAGCAGTTTGTCTATCTCCTGTTCAACTTCAATGAAGAACCAAACCCCCAAGCAGCCATTCTTTAAGGCTTCCAGGTAAATCTTAAACATACACCCCACATACGCATCAACCTGGATTCCTCACAAAATGAAGTGAGATTTTATAGAAAAAAATAGAGATGATGGGATTCTGATCTTATAATTAATGGTCCAATATTTAGATTAAATTGCCAGACTCCATAGCCTCAGATAAACAGCCTAATCATTGCGCTAAATAATCATGCTTTCTGTTTGCCAGCCCAGTTAATCTTGTGTTCTTGCTGCAGAAGGGCATTATTTCAGCAGGAAGGACCTCCCCAAACAAAAATGTCCAAGCAGCTGATAATCTGAACACAATTCTGCCTGGAGAGAAGGTCGGTCTGTTTTTTAAATGCTTTGCTTGGAAAGAGGAAACAAAGTCAGGTCTCCCACTTTTAAACCAAATGTTTTAACTATAAGGCTATTCTATAAATACTGAGTAATGCTTTCCCACTTTGTTCTACAAAGGAATGCTGACATCTGCTCAGTTGACTAAAATCATGGGTAAAGGTGATTACCCATAGGAGGAGGCTCAGCGATGTGGATCCCAAGATGACAAATGTGAACCAGCTTCAGGGAGCTTCAGGCTACCCTTCCTTCATTAGCTTTAGTAAGCCCTTCATGAGTTTGCTGGACTTTGAGAACCCTTTTCTGAGGTATCCAGCTTTGCCACGGGTGACCTACTTCCACACCAAGGTCCTTCACCATTTTTCCTTTCATACCCTCAGTAGCCTGCACCACAGGCTGATTATTCAGTAAGGAAGAAACTCAAAGTGTCTGTAAATTCAAGGGCGCAAGCGTGCCACAGTGGGTGAGGCCAGAGGCGATTGCAGACAGCATCTGGTCTTTGACAACGGTCAGAAGAAGGTGCCTGTGGGGAAAGAAAGAGCAAGGCGTGTATGGGGCTTCCCTCACATACTCTCCTAGCCCCCAACACTGTGTTGCTTGGGCATTTATTGAAATAGAACTGTTTCCTCTGTATTTAGTAACCCTCGGTGGATTCCCTTTCCATGAGCCTGTCCAGTGCCTCTTCAGCAAGTATGCCATGTAATATAAACCAAAGTGCTATACGGCTAGTGAAGTACATTCACATGTTTTAAAGAGTCCAGAAAGCCTTGCTCTTCAAGTCTGGAGTGATGATGTGCTCATTACAAGGCACAGCAGTCCAGTCTCCTAACTCTGTGCCAAACAAAATCTATGAAATTTGAGCTAAACTTCTCATACATTCATTATACTTTTCCATAAAATGTTTAAGACATGGAAGTCTGATACAGATGCGATACAACTCAAGTGTGTAAGTGCTGGAGACCATTTTACGAAGCCCAAAAATGAGAGTACTTCTGTTGCTGTCTTCATCTGAAAGCTGTCTACTTCCAAAGCCATTTCTTGCCTTTGGTGGCATGTTTGCTTTCTTTAGTCTGCAGTAGTCTAGGGGATTACCTATGGACAAAACACGTAAGACATAGGCCAAAAGTATTATGATTGACTTCACATGTTGGTCTATATTTCCTGACAAAAGCCATCATCTTTGACCTTCTCTTGGATTTTTCCTAAAGTTTTTTCTGTCATATTAGAACTTGAGTAAACCTTAGCTGAAGGTTTCCATCCTTTCAGAGTTAACTATGCATATACTACTTCATTAACAAGATTTGCAAAAATAAACACAGGTCTTAAACCAGAATTCACTTTAGTGAATTCACTCTGATGTATAGTATGGACACAAAATTCTACAACTTAAATACTGTAGTCTCTGAATTTATCACTGTAAACAGAGTATCAGAAGGGTTATTTGTTTAAGAGAGATCTTAACTATCTTTGACTTCTGGAACAAACCTTTACACTGGTGTTCTTCTGGAATAAACAAACACCAAAGACATTAATTACCCCTGTGCGTAAAACGTCACTGGGACTGACGAAGTAAAGAAGAATGAAGCGTGCTCTTAAAAATTAGCTAACTTGCTCTGGAAAAATATATATTAAATCCTCTAAATCAAATCATAGTAACTTTTGTGTATTGAGGGTTTTTTTCCCACCAAATTTAAACTTTAGAATTCCAGAGTCTTTTAAAGGATGCTTTCTTAGCAAACCAGCAGCATAACACAATAGCATCATTCATAAGTGTCTGGTACGTTTAGCTTAAGCCTCATATGCAATTGCCTTATTAAATTACCTGCTGCTTTCTGGTATTTTGCTTAGCTTTGCCATAGTAAAGAACCAATGCAGCTGTTCCTTCAGTCTCAAAATTTGTCCTTATTTTTTTAGTTTTTTAAGCTTTACTAACTGCAAGCCTGGTGAGTGATACAAAACAGTCCAAACATCCAGACCAAGGTTTTAAGAAACAAGTGCCTGAAAATTAGGCCTACATTTTCATCTGCGTGCTGGGCCTCACTTTTCAAATGTCTAGGAGCAAAGGCATTTTTGATTACATTTTTTTTTATGACAACAAAATAAATCTAGGAAAGTGATGGCTACGGTGAAAATACATTGTTTTCTTCCTCAGAGAAATAAAAACCACAAGTCTTTTTTTTCCTAAAACATAAAAAGGTTTGAAGAATTATTATAGAAAAATAGTAGGTATAGTTCAAAACCTCCATCTACATTATCTAATAAGGACTGGAATATATTGTTTAGTTCATTTATATTGATACACTATCAGCTTTAAGCAGATCTGTAACAGAAGCCATGAACTCATGCAGCATCATCCATTAATCTGGCTAGCAGAGGCAGGATATAGGCAAAGGAATGACCAGTTAGATAAGCAAGTTTATAGATTAACATCAGTTACTCCAGAAAATCTTCCTGGTGCATGCGCTAGTGCATGCCACAAGACCTCACATTTCCCCCTACACTTTACCACTCAGTTTGCAGTCCCCTGCACACATGCATGTCGGGTGTGCCTATTTATGCTTGCTTGGCTGCACTAAACTTGGTCTGTAACGATACTGAGACGCATCTGCAATCCCACTGCTAGCACAATAATCGTTCTGAGAAGCAGAAACACTTCTGACACACCCTTTGCAAAACCTGTGCTTTTTTCACCCTGGAGTGATGAGGCTCGCATATTTATTTTCCATATATTTCATTTTCCGTATTTACTTCTTTTATTTATTTATTTATGCTCCACACTAGCAGGCACAAATTACTCTGCAAGTTTATCTGAATTCCTGGTTGACCACTTGCACCAGGCTTTTCTGGTTATCAGGGGCATGCCTCTTTCTGTTACTCATTTTGCTTGTATGCTACATGGCTAACACACTACAAGATTTGTAGGCAGTATATTGCTACAGCATGTATTCTGGCACGCTGAAATGCTCCTAAAACAATCACTGATGTTGGCAGCCAGACACGTGTGAGAACTTCCCCCCTTCCCTGATGTGGCCAAAATGAATAAAGCCCTACGCTAGACCCAAAGGACCTCTTGGAGAACAGATGTCCCATGCGGGGCTCTCCTGGCTGCCCATAAAAGGCACCTCTTGGCCTGGCATTTGCCCCCTGCATGGAGGAGTACAACATGCTTGAGTGCTATCCAAACACACAGAAAGTGAATTAATGCCACTATTATCCCAACAGATGGGCATAACTCCGAGCTGATCAGAGGCTCTGTTTGGACATAGTTACTGGCAGTAGCATGCCTAACTGGGAGAGTCAAAAGGGTCTGTCAGTTTTGAGCTTTCATGCTTCCAGTTAAAAACATGCCCTGCTGCTAATCTTGCTTTTTCCAAACCAGATTGAATTTAGGACATTCAAATGCCTTTCCCATGGCTTCACAAAACCATTCCTTATCTCAGGCCTAAAACATCAGGCACAACAGTGCCAGACCAGTGTGTGATCACAACCCCTGGCCCATCTTTTTATTCTTTTCTCCCCATATAAGCTCAGCTGGATATGTAGCTGGGATAAGCCTCACTCTTCTCTAGTGACAGGAATTGCCGGCAACTTAGGCTACTGCTCCCATGGATGTGTAAAGCAGTGTAGACTTCTTGTTGGCAATCACATGCCAAGGATGTGTGACACCTCCACAGCTGGCTAGAAGCCGGCATGTAGCAGCATGACAGCAAAATGACAGACACACGTATGACTGTTGACTGCTTTGGTGCTGCACAATGGACTAATGAGATGCTTGTGATTCAAACTTCTGCAGTGTCTAGTTGGCCACCTGCTTTGCTTAGGTCTCATTCTGCAGCCGTAACACCGCTGTGTGTCAGTCTCTGACTTCCCACATCCCAGGCAGTAATTTCTGCCAGCCTTGGTGCTACCAGCTCCAAAAGGCTGTAGCTCCTAGCAGAAAGAAAACTGATGGCACTTGACTGTACATAGAACTGTGTGACATAATCTTCCCTTTCTCTCTTAGGGATTTTGTCCATTACTGCTATTTTCACACATCATTGGATTTTACCTTTGATTTTTTACCAGCAGCAATTGCCCTTAGAGATGATTCATTAATGAAAACCTTGCTGAAGTTAAATGTCACGCTTGGTCCTAGTGCATGATAAAAAAGCATTGACTCAGTCACAGAAGCCCCAGCCTACCCACAGGGCCCAATGACTCAATCCCAAATGACAAATGTAGGAGTCTGTCATGTTCCAGTTGTTTCCAGCTGTTTATTCCTGAATGGCTATTTTCCCTGAAATGTTTGTCATCTTTTCTATGAAAGTCATCTCCTTTTTTAGTGTCTTTCTTTGCTTTGAAAGAAATTCTTTGAAAGATATTATAGCGCAAAATTAAGAGCACGTACATGCTTGGAAATATAGTGATACCGGACTTTTTTTTTGCAGAAAAGTCTAGGCAGACCACTCACTGCAATTAAAATTGCAGCTCAAATGTTTCATGCATTAAACTGATTTGAAACAAACCTTTACGAAGAGTTTCTTTGTAAATTTAGATAAACCATGTGTACATTAGACAATATTACTGCTTTCAAAATATACTAGTATTTCCAACTCATTCCCACTAGCACAAACCATTAAGTACTTTCCAAATAAAATCATCAAAAGCTGAATCTAGCCATTCTCTCTAGCAAAAACAGCTAAGAAAGCAATAAAAATCTCATGTCTGGATGTAAAAAATGTATGGTTTTTTCACTTAGTTGTGTTCACCACTTTCTTGATTTTTTTCTAGTGTTCTGTTAAACTACTCAATGGGGAAACTGAACACAGCTATTACTAAAATCAGAGTTTTGTTTTGTGAGGACAGGTCACAAAAGCAAGTCATTAAAAGAGTAATACAGAGCAGACACAGGATTTGAGATAAAAACTTACAGAAACCAATAGCAAAAAGGAAATTAAAATTTCCCTGTACAAAAATTATGGTGTTGAAGTTGCTGGTAAAGGAAATGGTTTCCAAACACTCCTAGTCACAACAAAATAACTGCTAAGATGTGGGAAACAAAAAGCAAAACCAAGTAAACAGCCATGGATACAGGCTTACACCCTTTCTATGAATCAATAAACAACTAGTAGGGCTTAAGTTTTTGCATGATTTAGTGTAGGCTCTGCATTACAAACATCAGGTGCCCTGTGTGTGCCTGTGCTCCATGAATGCCTAATATTCACTCATTTCATTTCAGAAAGGGAAGGAAAAAAGTTGAGTTTTGATCTCTGACAGCTGCACACAAGGCATTTCAGCAGATTCTGCAAGCATCCAGGAAAGTGTTGGGGGGGAGGATCTTCAGAGGGTCACAAAGGCTGTTTGCTGTCACTGCTACAGAGCGATGCCACAGCATGCCCCTGTTGATACCATCAGCNGGTGCGCGGCAGCAGCTGATGCGTAAGCAGGTCTCAAAAAAACTGATGCAGAACTCATTTGCATCAATGTAGTCAGAAAAAGGGTTACCCTATTTCCAAGGGTAATTCAACTGCACACAGTTATTCTCTTCAGAGAACATTTAGCTAATGCATTGCTTTATTTTCATGAGCAATTATGTAAATAGTCACAGAAGTATAGTGATGGGGCCTTTTTTTTTTTCAGACTTGAAAACTGGAGCTATAGATAAGAAACCATCAGAACACAATAGTGTAAAAGTCTGAGTATCTAACGAATATTTTAAAAATAATTCTAATGTACTTGTTACATGTATATATTTCTATTTTGCAGTTATGGTGTGTACACACATAAAAGTAAGCACAGTTCTTTCCAACACTGTTTTAGATCACACTCACACAAAATTTTACTAAAACATGACAAAAATTTACAACAAACCACAAGCATCTGCATTGATTTCCATACTGCGTCTCAATAAAATGCCCCAAATTCTTGAAAGGACAATTAAATACTGTGAAATTCACTCTAAGAGCAGAGTGTTGTTATCTTTATAGGTATATTTACACGTGCAGGAAACCTGCCGCTGACAAAAGGTCTCGAAAGGAATACCTATTAGGAAATGCCTGTCACTAAACTTTCTGCAATGGTGGGGAGAGGGACTGGCAGGTAGCTGAGTTAATCTGTTGCTAAGTAGTTTCCCATTAATAAAAAATTTCCCTTGCTTCTCCTCACTGTTAACACCATCCCCCACGAGACCAATCACTTCCATTCAACCACAGGTCCCATCCACCCTCTTCTCTCCCTCCTGCAAGGGTACAGCCTGCTCTACCACCTTCCTGCTAAACAGAGACTTCAAAATAGATCACTTATGCCCATTTTTATTAAATAAGAACTCAGTTATAGAGGTCATACCCTTTTTCCCCAAATGCTAATCCCCCAGGCTCTTATCACCTTGTTAAATGTTTAATGTTGTGAGCATGTCCTGGTGAAAGCTGGGTCAGGTCAGTGACCTCCCTGGCAGGGTAACAGGCCAGTTTCAGAGATGCAATGTACATCCCTTAAGGGCTGTGCAGGAGAAGGAGGCAAAACAGCTGCTAATCTAATATAGCAGGGCGACAGCATGTTCTTCTGGTGCATATTCATCTTGATTTTTGCAGTTCCTCTCACTTTGTTTTCTCATGTGCATGTATATCATTGCTAACTTAGTATAGCCCAAGAAAAATTAACAGACAGCTCTACAGATCTGCCTTTGGCTATGCAGACATGTGCAAGTATGATCAGACATTTAGCTAGTAAATAGGCAAAAACTCCCAGAGCCACTGTCAGCACAACCCTGTTTTTGATGCTGAAAGGCACAGAGGATCTTTCAAAGACCTGGAACTATGCCAGTTTGCATGTTTGGTTTTTTTTTTTTCCCCTGCGGGAAAGAAACGCACAGAAGCTCAGGCCAATCTTGAAGAGATTCGCATTAGCTCAGAGAAACACTCCTCAGTCTCCAGACAATAAACCACTTTTATAAGAGAAACAGATTCACTCAACAAAGTTGTTTTCAGCCTTCCTTGACTGGGACGTTGTATAGGTACACAGATGAGGTGAAAGGAGTTTTTATTATACTTAAAATTATTCTGCCACTTCACATTAGCTCCTGGCAGGCTTTAGAAAGTATTAATTGTGTGAGTTGTACACTGATGACTCCCATGCATTAGGGTTTCAGGACACAAAATAAATGATCCAAAAATCTACCCAAACATGAAACAAAAAGTCAATGTGAGGGTCCTAATTCATAAATCTTAAGATTTCTTTGTTCCGACAAATCTCTATTTGTGATCGTGTATCTCACCCAAATTGATTTTCCCTGACTTCCACTTCTGATTTTTCCCCACATTTCATTCTCAAAATCTCACCAGAAGTTTTTTTCCTTTCTTCATGCCCTGTGCCCATTAATGTTCTTTCTGTGCCAGGAAGATGGCATGTGACCCTTACAGACAATAACTCAGGCTGGAAGGGATTTTTGGAGGTGACCTGGTCAGATCTCTGCTCAGACCAAGGCAAACTTACCTCAGGTTGCTGAGGGCCATGTTCAGTTGAGTTCTGAGTACCCCCCACAACGTGTCTGGGCAACCTTTGCCAGTGCTTGACTACCTTCATGGTGGGGAAAAAAAACCCACAGAATTTTCCCTGTTGCGACTTGGGCCGGTGGTCCCTTTTCCTAACCGGGCCCACCTCGGCTAACATGAGAGAAAGCAAAAAGCCCAAAGCCACATTGTGAGTGAGATTGAAACTGGGCAGCCAAAGGCAGTTAAGACTGCAGAAGGAATTCTCCCATGAGGAATTTTCAGTCTGGGGAAACCTGCAATGCCTTGTCTGAAGCTCATCCAAAGGTTAAGGATTCATATACCTTCTCCTACTAGTTTCCCAGGGAGATGTTTACTTTTTTTTTTAATAGTCCGACTGCACTTCCTTCTCTGACCTACCAAGAACAAATTATTTGCAACCTTCCTGACAAAATGAAAAATGAAGCTACGTTAACTAGAGACAGTCATTATGTGACAATCACAGTATTTTCATTGGATTCTTTCATTGACCCTTTTCACTGACGCTTTTTCAAAGGTACATTAATTACTTGAAACTTGCATCATGTAAGTCAACATGAACATGCAGGTCAAGATAAAGCCTTGAGAATGTTATACTACTTTTGTGTTGCAAAGTACTCCCATTCTTGGGAATTGCTATACAACACAGGATGGGTTAGAAAGCTAAGCTGCAGAAATGTACAATGGCAGTAGCAGAGCGTTTTAGAAGGCAAGTCAAACACCTTAGACTCAACTCCGTAGCATTATTGTCCAAAAAGATCTTCAAGAAAGCAACAGAGGTGGTATTTTAGATGCAGTCTGAAACAGTAACCAATTTAAGCACTGATTAGAAATTATGATGAAAACATTTCTGTCAAAAAAATTTGTCCAGATTTCATTTTTCAGACACAGGTAAAGAAGAGCATGGCTGATGCAAGATCTTCTTAATGCAGGGTCCAGAGTTCACTCTGCTGGAGGAAACATAACCAAAGGTGGCTTCATTCATCAGAGCACGATAATGCCAACGTAACCAGGTAATGTGACATCAGTGACATCACTTTATTAGTATGTTATACGGAAGTGTCACTGAAAAACGCTGGGAAACGGTTTCCTACGCTGAAGTTCAGAAGTCTGTGAGCCTCTAATCCCGGGCACAGACTGTAACGTCCACACTGAATAGCCTACCACTAGTCCGGACATGGACTCCTCCTAAGGCAGGAATCTCAGGTCCAGTGCGCCATCCCCCGTCCTGAGGATGTAGATGTTTCACCTCTTGTGCCACCCTGGCCTCTGGAAGTGTAGTGCCATCAAACCGAACCGCCCGAGGTGGTCACCGCCCTGCCGGAGCAGATCGCGGAATGGCGGCGCCGTATGGCGGCGTCGTACCGGAGCTTTCCTGACCCGCAGAAAGGCGCGGGCGGCGGGAGACCCGCTCGCAGCTCTCGCGAGAGAGGCTGAGGAGAACTGGGCGGGGCCAGCAGCAACGGCAGGCGGTTGGAGCGCCGTTTAATGGCCACTGGGGGGAGAGGCTGAGGTGCGGCCTGGTATAGTGGCCTCCCGGTGTTCAAAGGGGGCCGACAAGGAAAGATGGGGAGGGATGCTTTATCAGGGAGTGAAGCGATAGGATGAGGGGCAACGCTTTTAAACGGAGAGTAGATTTAGATTAGATATTAAGAAGATGTTCTTTGAGGGTGGCGCAACAGCTCCTCAGTTTTACAGGCCCTTCGCCCTCGTTTTGAAGATAGATGGTTGCTGGCTATGCTAGCCCATAAAGCATGAGAAACATAAGACACCTCCGTAGTGGTATGTTTAATCTCTAGAGCTGACTGCATGGTGAGAAGGAATGCTGTATCATCTCCAGATGTGGCCAAGCTCCTGTGCAATGTTCCAGGAGACCTGCAATGCAACAGGGCTATCTCCAGCACAATTTGCTTCCTACCAGAAAAGGATGAAACAGAAAGACAGAGAATTCAAGCCAATGTTACTACTCTCTAAAGTCCCTAAACACCTTAAATCTTTTGCTTAAGGAACATCACATACTCATTATGGTACCCTAAAACATTATTAATTATTTTGCGTAGTGGGAGGATAAGCTTAGCCTGGCATCATTGTAGTCAAGAGCTACTTTGGGAGGCAGAAAAAGAGGCCGCAGTGGCTCACCACTGTGCTATACAGACATGCCAAAGATAAACACCAAGAACAGAAAGAAGTATTTAAACGAAAGGAAGAAACTAGTAGGGAGAAACAAAAGGGGAATACAAACTCACTAGCAATAAAACTGAGGTTGAGAAGTCGAAGAAGCTGGCTAACCACAACAGCAGTGCAGCCTGAAGTGTAATGGGCAAAAACAGTGATAATTTTACAGATGGAGCAAGATCAGTTCAGGAAAGTATATACATCACACAGCTGCCTACTACAGAGGGATTGAACTTGATGGCTAGGGAGACTTTATTCCAGTTCCCTGTTCCTATGCAGTATCCTTGGCATTAAAAAAAAACATACAAATGCCCATTTGTAAAGGTATGCTCTACTTAGGGGATGCTGCATAGTAACAGAATATTCTGCATGTGGGCCACTCCAGTGAATGTCACCATTTAACATCAAGGCTTACTGGAACCCAGCTTCTCAATTTTTTCCCTACAAGCCACCTCCTACCAAGCTATTCTTGGAAGTGCTCGCTTATGTGTTCAGGTACCTGTCAGTAATCATAACCTGACTTCCAATCTCATAAAAGAAAACTTTGTGATTATCAAAGGCTTTTTGATAAGCTGCAGCGTAAGATGGAAATGTGACAAGCAAAGCAAATTGCGACAGAGCCAGAACAAGCACCTGTTGTGTGACCTGCACTGCTAGCACTACCATGACAACATTTTGTACCAGCACATTACTGAAACAGGTCCAAGTACCCCAATTGTTCTGAGGGCAATTTGTTTAAGTAGGAAAGCAGTACTTCAGGAATACTGTGGAGAAGGAAAATGCTACACCCTTAGGCTTACAATATGAGAGATGGACCGGTCTTTTGACAGCTGATAGCACATACTGTCTATCTGAAGGGCATAAAACTGCAAGGTAGTATAACTTGCTCATGGGGAGGGGAGAAAGCCTAAAAAACTTAAAAAGATCGTGCACAATCAGTTGAAGTCATGCTACTGTTTTCTGATAGCCCATGAATCCAATAAAAAAGTGCAACCAGATGTTTTTTGAACATTCAAGCCATAAGAAAGTGTCCTCTCCCCACTCAATGCTCATTAAAAGTTACTAAGCTCAAAAAGAAGATGGTAGGCCATGTCAGAAAGGGCAGGATGGTATTGCCAAAGAATAATATCAAATGATTCAAAGAAGCACAGAACGGTTGAGGTTGGAGGGGACTTCTGGAGGTCACATTGTCAAATCTTCATGCTCAAGCAGGGCCACAAGTAGCTGTTTGCAATGGACTGCATCCAGGCAGCTTTGAAGACCTCCAAGAATGGAGACCATAGCAGATCCCCGGGCAACCTATGCCAGTGTTCGGTCAATCTCAAAGTAAACGACTCTTTCCTCATGTGGAGGTGGAATGTCCCTTAATGTTTCAGTATGTGCCCGTTGCCCCTGGTCCTGTCACTGGGTGCCATAGGAAACAGCTTGGCACCGTTGTGTTTACACCCTCGCTACAGATATCTGTACAGCTTTAGGAGATCTACCCAGAGCCTTCTCTTCTCCAGGCTAACCAGTCACAGTGGTGACCGGCACACAGTGCTGGCTCATGTTCAACTTGCTGTCCACCAGGCCTTCCAAGTCATTTTCCACAAAGCTACTTCCTGGCCAGACAGCCTCCAGCACATACCGGTGGCCACTGGTTAGCAGCCTTCAACTAGGTTTTGTGCCGTGGATCATCACTTTCTGAGCTCTGCCATGCAGCTGATTTTCAATCCGCCTCGCTGTCTGCTCATCCAGCCCATACTTCCGCCGCTTCTCTATAAGAAACTTAAGGGAGACAATGTCAAAAGCCTTACCGAAGTCAAGGCAGACCATACCCACTTCTTTTCCCTCACCTGCCAAGTCAGTTATTCCATGGTAGAAAGTTGCCAGATTTCTCAAGCATGACTTCCCCTGGGTGAATCCATGCTGATTACTCCTGATCCCTCTCTTGTCCTTCATGTGCCTGGAAATGGTTTCCTGCACCAGTTGTTGAAGCACCGTCTTGGGGATCCAGGAGATGCTGACCAGCTTGTAGTTCCCTAGGTCCTCCTTCTTGCCCTTTTGAAAGATAGAAGTGTTTGCGTTCCTTCAGTCACAGAATCTCAGAATCACAGAGTGGCTTGGTTTGGAAAGGAGCTTAAAAGATCATCTAGTCCAACCCCTTTGCCCTGGGAAGTGACATCTTTCACTAAATTAGGTTGCTCAACACCCCGTCCCACTTGACCTTGAACACTTCCAGGGGTGGCGCATCCACAACTCTGGGCAACCTGTTCCAGTGACCCACCACCCTCACTGGAAAATTTTCATCCTTATGTCAAATCTAAAGCTACCCTCTTTCCGTTTAAAACCATTGCCCCTTGTCCTGTCGCTTGGTGGCCTTGGTGAAAAGTTTCTCTTTCCTATAGGTGTTTCTTATAGGCCCCTATATCTGTATTAAAAGGCCACAAAAAGGTCTCCCCGCAGCCTTCCTTCTCCAGGCTGAACAACCCCAACTCTCTCAGCCTGTCTTCATAGGAGAATGTGTTCCAGCATTCTGATAATTTTCATGGCTCTCCTCTGGACGTGCTCGAACAGGTCCATGTCTTTCCTGTACTGGGGACCCCAGGACTGGATGCAGGACTCTAGGTGGGGACACAGAGAGCGGAGTGGAGGGTGACAGTCACACCCCTGAACCTGACAGCCATGCTTCTTTTTATGCAGCCCAGGATACAACTGGCTTTCTGGGTTGCAAGTGCATGTTGCCAGCTCGTGTCCAATTTTTCATCCATCGGTATCCCCAAGTCCTTCTGCACAAGGCTACTCTCAATCCATTTATCCCCCAGCCTGTATAGATACTGGGGATTGCTCCAGCCGGCACTTTGGGCACCTCTCCCAGTTGCCATGGTATGAGGTATGAGGTATGGCACCTCTCCCAGGCCAACGGTATGAGGTTCAGCAAGGCCAAGTGCTGGGTCCTGCACTTGGGTCACAACAACCCCACGCAGCGCTACAGGCTCGGGGCGGAGTGGCTCGAAAGCTGCC
>VZSZ01011977.1:11741-45279 GCA_013398815.1 Ibidorhyncha struthersii | reverse complement strand
TCCAGTTCTGGGCTCCCCAGTTCAAGAAAGACAGGGATCTGCTGGAGAGGGTCCAGCAAAGGGCTACGAAGATGATTAGGGGATTAGAACATCTTTCATATGAGGAGAGGCTGAGGGATTTGGGTCTCTTTAGTCTGGAGAAAAGAAGATTGAGGAGGGATCTTATTAATGCTTTCAAATACTTGAAGGGAGGATGCCAGGGGGATGGGAGCAGTCTTTTTTCAGTGGTGCCCATTGATAGGACGAGGGGTAATGGGCACAAGCTTGAACATAGGAAGTTCCATCTTAACATGAGGAGGAACTTCTTTACTGTGAGGGTGGTGGAGCACTGGCACAGGCTGCCCAGAGAGGTTGTGGAGTCTCCCACTCTGGAGACATTCAAAACCCGCCTGGACGCTGTCCTGTGCAACCTGTTGTATGTGACCCTGCTCTGGCGGGGGGGTTGGACTAGATGATCTCCAGAGGTCCCTTCCAACCCTGACTATTCTATTCTGTGTGATTGCTTATCGTTACAGTGGTTTTGATGATAGGTCTGGAAATCTGGCAGAAATGGAAGGTCAACAATTATCCAGTTCTCCAACCAGTGAGCTAGACTTGTCCCATGTGAACACAGAATATTTCCAGCACCAACCATAATTTTGGTTGAGAGATTCTGTTCAAGATAAGTGACAAGTGGTGTTCCTCAGGGGTCGGTATTGGGACTGGCATTATTTAACATCTTTGTTGGTGTCATGGATGTTGGGATCGAGTGCAACCTCAGCAAGTTTACCATTGACACCAAGCTGTGTGGAGCGCTTGACACACTGGAAGGAAGGGATGCCATCCAGAGGGTCCTGGACAGGCTTCAGAGGTAGGCCTGTGCCAACCTCATGAAGTTCAACAAGGCCAAGTGCAAGGTCCTGCACGTGTGTCAGAGCAATCCCAAGCACAAAGCCAGGCTGGGCAGAGAATGGATCGAGAGCAGGCCTGAGGAGGACTTGAGGGTGCTGGTGAGTGAGAAACTCAACATGAGCTGGCAATGTGCGCTCACAGCCCAGAAGGGTCCAGAACCGCACCCTGGACTGCATCAAAAGAAGCGTGGCCAGCAGGGCGAGGGAGGGGATTCTGCCCCTCTGCTCCACTCTCCTGAGACACCACCTGGACTATTGTTTCCAGCTCTGGAGCCCTCAACAGAAGGAGGACAGGGACCTGCTGGAGTGGGTCCAGAGGAGGCCATGAAGATGATCAGAGGGCTGGAGCACCTCTGCTGTGAGGACAGGCTGACAGAGTTGGGGTTGTTCAGCCTGGAGAAGAGAAGACTCCGGGGAGACCTTATAGCAGCTGCAGGGCACCTACAAGAAAGCTGGAGTGGGACTTTTTACAAGGGCATGTAGTGATAGGACAAGGGGGAATGGCGTCAAACTGGAAGAGTGGAGATTCAGAATAGATATCAGGAAGAAATTTTTCACTCAGAGTGATGAGACACTGGAACAAACTGTCCAGGGAAGTTGTGGAGGCCCTATCCCTGGAGGTGTTCAAGGCCAGGCTGGACGGGGCTTTGAGCAACCTGGTCTAGTGGGAGGTGTCCCTGCCCAGGGAAGAGGGGTTGGAACTACCTGATCTTTAAGGCCACTTCCAACCTAAACCATTCTGCAATTCTGTAACACTGGATATCTTTTCATAAGGCAACAATCATCACCAAACCATCCACATATCCCTTACTAAATTATTCCAGCAGTTATTTAATTAGTGATTTGTTCCTAATCTGGTATTCCAACAGCAACAACAGTGCTGACGCTGATGCAGCAGAGCTCAACTTTGCTCATTCACATGCAACAATTAACAGTGGTCATGAGCACCATCATACAGACAGAAGCTCGTTCACACTTCTACCTGCCAGTTCAGGACTTGTCGAGCTGTGTGTTGGAATGCACTTAAAATAAACATGTCTCCACACAAGATCCAATTGCAGTACCATAAGCTGGTTACAGGAACTATTTGTGAACACATCGTGAGACAATTACTCAAAAACGACCCACCCACCCTCCCACCTCACCCCCCCAAAAAAAAGGGAAACTTCAGCAGCAAGCAGCAGTGAATATCTAAATACCAGAGTTAAGTTCATAGTTCAAAATAAGCAAAGCTATGGAGCAAAGAAAACACTTTAAATGCATTTTCAGCTCAGGAGAAGGAAGAAGCCCCACATATGCACGTCTATACATTCTCCTTCTAAGGAATCCACACTCTCCTCTGATAAGCCAGATCAGCACACTTTGCAGCCTGACACAAAGTTCTTTATCCCTTCCCAGGCACATTCTGGTGGTTGCCGTTACTTACATAGCCCCTTTTTGTCTCTCCTGTCCTTTTTGCCCCTCTCTTTGTCATTGCCACTGTCTTCTCCCAGAAGCATCCTTTGCAATTCCTTTCGTTCCTGCTCTTCTCTTTCCCGAGAGAGCTGAGAACTGGTTTTCTTGTTCTGTAACATATTCTCAATATTCTTTCCCATCTCTTCAAAGTCACTGTCCTCAGCTGAGCTGCTATCTGTGTCTGTTGACAGGATCTCAGTGGATTCCAGAACCCTGAAACAGGAGACATCTTGACAGTTAGTTCCCCCCACCACAAAAAATCAGCCTGTTACCTTCCCAGAAATACAAAGGTAAAAATGACACAAAGGTTTGAAAATAAATGTTGCAAATCACTACTACAAGAATAGGCACAATATATTGCCTTCTCAGTTCTCCTGTAATCCCCATGTCCAAAAGATCAATTGTTCCAAGCCAATCTTCTCCAACAAGTCAATCTCTTGATCATCAACAGTACTATATTGCCTCCTCACTCTCAAGTCTTGGGCCAGACCAAGGCTTAATGCATGAATTCTTCTGGTAGTTCTAAAGAATAGGACATAGAATTGGTAGCTGCTACCCAAGAGAGAGATGGAAAACTGCTGAAAGGCAGACAGAGGGATGGAAGGAAGGAAACAGGGTGGTGAACTACTGATCTGTGGAACAGTGGGACTTTTCATGCCATTATACGTGGCAGACTATGCAACTCATTATACCTTTCCAAAAGGTTTATGACAGCAAGACACTGAGACTAATCCGTAAGTTTCTATTAACAGCCAAAGCCCTCTTTGTCAGTGCTGTATTTTGTGGGCCCAACCAGCTGAAATCAACATCTGTACCACTACATATCAGCAAGCCCCAGGCATACATAGTTCTGGACTTTTAAGGTGGGGACAGGGTGGGGTTCAAGGCTGTAAACATCAGATAAGAACTTACTTATTTTGTAAATCAAAGATGCGCTGACACTCTTCTTTGTATCTCTCCTGATGTTCTGCTACAGAAAACCGAGACCCACGCGCAAATTTGCTCATAGGACCTTCCCCTGAACGAGCCTGCTCTGTAGACATCGTACGTACCACATCAATCACTTCCCACCGGGACAGCTTCTTTATCTGGAAAGAGGAAGACGGACCAGAAATGGCTTTAGAGACTTACAACTGAGGTAGCTGACTGTGGATTTCAAGTCCTTTCCACACAAGGTCAGAGTAGAAAAGCATACGCCCCTTCCACCATCAGCTGCTGAATCTGTTACTGAAGAGAACGCTGTAACCTGCTCCAGGTTCATGCTCACCTCTTCCTCAGGCACTCCAAATTTACGCAGAAGCTGTTTGGCATTTTTGAGAGAAAGTCGGCGCAGATCAGCATCTGTCCCAGTCACTGTCTTCTTCACTGGCTGAGGTTCTTTATCATCCTGTTCAGAAGAAAATGCAGCATATTAATGTCAGCAGATAATAGTCTTTCCTAGGCTCATCTTCTGATATTTTCTCATCCTGATGCCCCAATATGTACTCCATTTCTCCCACGTGACTTTCCAGTTATCGGTCCTTTTCAACCTGACCCTGGGAACCATACCTTCTGCTGAGTTGGTTTGTTTGGAATCTTCACATAAGAAAATCCTTCACCACAACCGGTAGGATCTGCTACACCAGTCACTTCTAGGAGGCACTTGCCCTTCATAGCAGCAATGAAGGCTCGTGTGGTGTTCCATGGAGCTGTGCGCACCTGCCAGGAAGAAGAAAAATATGCTCGCACAATCCTTCTACCGTCGAGTAGAATTCCAAGCTTTTTATTTTAGATTCTTCCAATCATACTGAGAACTTTTCAATTGACATAATGAGCGTGAATTCCACTTCTTGATCCTTCAGCTGCCCTAATAAAACCTCTATGAAGAACTAAAGGGCTAGATAACTCACAAAAGCCATTTAAGGCAAAAAGCCTAGTCCTGAAAGGACCTGGCAAGAAAGACCCCCAAACACAGTTATAAGCTTGGCAGCAGAGTTCCCAGCAAAGCCACAAGAACATTTCATTCACTGAATCCTACTTTAAATATGTCCTTCATATTTAAAGATCTCATTTCTCTCCTGTCGTGCAGATTTATATATTGTCATGCATGCTCGTGCATTGCTGTGACAGTACCTCATCATCAATCTTCATTTGGAAATCCTCTTCATTCTCCTCTTCTGGTGCAAAGAAGGATTTCTCCCCATAACCTGCATCCTGCAGAGAAATAGTAGGAAAAAATGAGAACCTGAAGTCTTAAAAAGGTTACTGGAGAGAGAACTAGAAGCGTATTATGAATCTCCTGTGGAGACTCCACGAAGACCTTATAGCAGCTTTCTAGTATCTGAAGGGGGCCTACAAGAAAGCTGGGGAGGGACTTTTTATAAGGGCATAGGATATGGGGTAATAGCTTCAAACTGGAAGGGGGAGATTTAGAATAGATATCAGGAAAAAAAAAAATTCGCTATGAGGGTGGTGAGGCACTGGAACAAATTGGCCAGGGAAGTTGTGGAGGCCCCATCCCTGGAGGTGTTCAAGGCCAGGCTGCACGGGGCTTGGAGGAAGCTGGGCTGGGGGGAGGTGTCCCTGCCCATGGCAGGGGGGTTGGAACTGGATGATCTTTAAGGTCCCTTCCAACCCAAACCATTCTGTGATACTATTCTATGACTTGTCATGCCGAACAAGCACACTTCTGCAGACAGTTGTTTGAAAGATTCGCTGTGACCCACAGTACCACAGATGTCAAACTGCCCAGTATTTTGACAAACTCCATAACTAAATACTGCACTGGACTTCAAAAAAAAAATCACCAGTCTCTCTCACAGCCACATAGTGGTTACTTTCTGCTGTAGAGCTCCCGGTAGAAACATAAGCCCTTTTTCGTACCTCCCCTTTGCTACCTTTGAGCATAGCTAACTCATTATCTAAATAATAGGTGGTAAGAGTATGTCTCTCTCTTCAAGAACTTAACCCTCTTTTTACACAGCAGAAAACTTAGCAAGTTGCCCAGCAGTAAGGGCCCTGATTTGCCTACTTTATAGCAAAATTAGCTTTAGGCAGAAAGTGTTACCTAGCCTCACCCTTCACAGAACTACTTGTCAGTAACTTGCCTTACAAGGAGCGTTTACCTTCAGTCGCTGCTCAGCTGCAATCATGCTGTAATAAGCACAGCACTGCTCTGGGGATACCATTGCTCTGATCTCTTCCTCTGTCGGCAATCTGAAATCTGGCTTTAAGACCCACCAGTTTGAGTCCATCCCTGAAAAATGCATGGATCAAACACTGAGTAGTTTCCCACAAACATTGGACGCCATCATAATCTTGAGTGTACTTCAAGATTCAGTACCCTGCTGCTATGCTGGTAAAAGGAGGAAGTATGACAAATCTGTGACACACGACTAAAATTGACAGGATTTTTCATTCTGCATTTGTCTAAATCAACATCCGCTAGCTTAGCACCTGTTATATCAGCAAACTCTCATCATTCACGCTCATTCAATGTATAAACTCCATTCCACAAGCATTTAATGCACTTTTCATTTCCTCACCTCAAACTACTTTCCCCCATGGCTAGCCTAAAAAGCTTTGTACCTCAAATACTTTTCCCTGTGGCTAGCCTAAAAAGCTCTGTATTACCACCTGCTCATCATTCTGCATATACGCAAATCAAAACTCAGGCTCTTAGAGCACCATTAGATTCACGAAGATGGGACAAGCTTCTACCGGCATGCATTTGCTTGCAAAACACAACACACCCATACAAAGAGTGAAGGGAACGTGTGTGTGTTGGTGTCATACATTGTTACTTTACAAGTAAATCATTGCCCAAAGGGTTATTAAAAAAAATAATGTCCAAACTGTAGTCATTTCTCACCATCAAGCACACTTGTGCTAAAAGAAAGTGGACATTTATAAAAATTGGAACAAAAAACCTACCAGATTACATTTCAGTTCTTCAAATAGATGTTTTCAAAAATGGTTTATCAGGAGGAGATGTTGCCTCCTCCTGCTCTGTTTGGAACTCCAAGAGCAGCAAAGAACGGCTGATGTCCACATAAAATCTTTAAATACCTGTGCGTTTGAAATCAGCACAAAGTTTTAGCCGCTTTCGTATGCTACTCTCCGAGTGCGAGGGAAAAGCCTTCTTGATATCCTCCATGCGAATTCTCCGAGGACGGTCTCTGCTTTTCCAGAAGAGGCGATAAATAAAAACCTACAAAACAAGACTCATTTGTGATGTCCACAGAAAGAACAGAACAAACCTGCAAAGACAGTATAGATGATGCTGTTACTCCAGTGACTTCTTCAGACTTCCTACTTAAAACCCGTTGTCTCTTATAAATTTACTTAGGATAAGCTTTCCAAGCCACACGTCTGCTTCAGGTTAGGCTATTTTTTGAGAAGGAGATGCGGAAAAAATATTTGCCTTGAAATTTTGCATTATCACATTAGAAACGTTCATGCTTTGGTACAGAAACTTGAACTCTGGGAATGACAGGGATCTTCCTGCTCTGCAAATACCTCTTCGGCTATATTTTTGAATTAAACTGACAGTAAATTACTAGAGATTTTCTCTAAGATCTAAATTTGGGTATATTTATTTGAATAGTCACTCACAGTCCCAAAGCTTAACTGCCTCAAGATCTAGGAAATCAACAAAGACCTATGAAGCAACTCTAATTCCGTGCTATGTAATAGGACATAAGACCCTTTAAGATTCCTTAATTGCCTCTTCGTAAAACGCACGTAACTCATTTTATAGAGCATACCACTTCAAAGTTCATTCTGATGTCTTCAGTTCCTACACTTTTATATAAACTTACAACCCTTTATTTTGGCTAATAAAAAGCCTCTATCATATACTCATCAGATAGGATGCAATTGAACAGAAGCAGCATGGTATAGATCACGGTTAAATGACAATCAAAATGGTCTGCATGGTTAACAGCCAACTCTTGTAGTGCTCTTGCCTCACCAAAAAAAAAAAAAAACCCCAAAAAAACAACCCCCAAAAAACCCACCATGAAAAAAAAGAGCCATAGCAGGGCAATGGGCTTCTCAAATCAAGTCTGTCCATGTGAAGCCCAGGCCTATGCCAAGGGCTTTCTCCAAAGACCTCTCAGATCCCCAACCTGACTCTTATCACATACCTGCAGAAAATCTCTGATATGGGTGTTAGCTCTTTTCGAGTTGGGACCAGGTACTTCATAAAGTGGACACTCCTGACCAACTACAAAAATATCCACTAATTCTCGAACATAATAGCCTTGTCGTGTCCGAATAATCAGGAAATCCGTTTCAGGCATCTTATGTAAATAAATAGGGGCGCGGAAAAGGTTGTTTTCAAATGCCTAAAAAGAGAAACAAATTAAAGTCTGAAAGTCAGGTATCGATCAAATTTTCTGTAACTCAATCTACAAAAAAGATCTTAAACAAACAAAAAAAAAATCAGTAATTTCAACGGTACACTATCATTTATATCACAATATACGTAGATGTGCAGTCAGAACATTCCTTATTATGCAGAGAACCGAAGAGGAAGCACAAAAGTATAAGGAAATCTAGAACAAATGTCGCAAGAGTTTGAAGGCCTCTTTGGACTGACCTTTAAGGAGGTACTTTAAAAAGGAATTGAAAGAACACATATGCAGAAGAACACTATAACCACAGCAACTAGCCCAGGACACACACACAGTCTGTGAATGGGAGAAGGCAAGGACTGAAGACTACTCAGGAAAGGAGGTTGTAAGAACCTGACCAGAAAAGCAGAGAGCAGCAGAGTTCAGTGTTTAAAGGTAAGGAAATTTAAACTGGTGCCAGGAAGGCACTAGACTGAGCGGAACTGGAAAGACCATCCTCTTCTATAAAGGGTTTTCTCCACCCATAGGGCTTCCACAAGCCCTACCCACTGCTACTCTCCCACACTCCCCTCACTCACATTGCAAAGCTTTCCCTGAGGTGGCCCTGTCCTCACTTCATCACAGATAAAACAGGACTTCTGGAAAGCTTGAAGTCCTCTTACACTTCAGGAATTAGTATTGTCAGTTCTGTGATGAATCTCTAATATAAACCTTCACCTTACCTTTTTCCTGTGGTACAGCATGGACAGAATTACTGCTGCAGCAAAAGCAGCTACCATTGACTGAAACAGATTTCTTTTTACATTTATCATGGATTTTGTAACCAGGTGGTCCTTACATTTTTAATTCCTCTCCCCATCTCAGCTGTATGTATTTCAAGAACAGAGAAAGGCTCATAAAAGCAGAAGTCTACACACCTGACTAGTAACTGGCATCCAGCAGACAACTAGCAGCACAATTCTCAAAGTACACAAAACAACGCTTACGCATCCTGGACTATGATAAATCCACGTCGTCTATCTCCTCCAACACCTATTTACTGAGCTCCTCAACATTCAAGCAGCTTTGGCTTTCCACTCAGTCCTCTCTAACAGTATTTCTAATGCCATCACAAAGCAAAGCAGTAAAGATTCAGTTCCTGCAACTCCTATCATTCCTACAACAATTTTAAAAAACATATAACAGAGAGATATTAAAAAAAAAAAGCCAAGAACTGAATTATTACCAGTAAACAAAGAGATTTAAACTGTTGAATCTGTTTTTTTGGAAGTTGATTCGTGATTCAATAAACAGGGCATAAAACATTCTGCCTAACTCCACGTTCAACTTCTCTGTCTTCTTATGCTTGCTTTTCTCACCTGCAGTAACTGGCCTGGATGCAGAGAACCCAGGAACGGAGAAGTGTGACAATAAACAGTCTCTCCATATTTACAGTCTGGAGCTCCTGGATCTTTTCCAGGTTTCTGCAACATGCAATGAAAGTGCAGTTAGCGCTCAGCAAGAGGCAGGAGGAAATCACCGTCCAACAGCAAAGCCTGCATACTCACCCTTTTGTAATAATTTTTAATCTTTGTTGCCATGCCAACCTGCATCATTAAAGGGGCATTTTCCTCACTGTATTCAGCAAGGATGAGATCTCCATCCTTGCCAGTTAGGTCCTGCGGTGTGCGCATGAAGAACATTTCACCCCCACCAGAAGCCTGACGCTCCTGCTCTCTCATCTGTGCCAGTGAAAACACAGCGTTAGGAAAACAGCACAAAGATCTGCTGTGCAAATGGAGCCACAGCAGGCATCAGGTACAGAGAAAAATTACTGTACCTTGGCTTTCTTTTTTATGTGCTTCAGCAGAGGTTGCACAGCATGGGGTCCTGGTTGGGACAAGGCACCAAAAGAGTATTTCTTCAGGGGAGGCCGATGAAATTGTCGGAGCTTCATAGGACCCATATGGGTGGGAAAGAATGGCTGGCGAAGTTCCACTGCTGGGATAGAGTGCTAACACAGGAACAACAATAAAACAGAACTACATGTTGCCTCTTGACAGAAAGTGCTTACATCCATATATAGATCTTTCCTTTCTGTACAGAGACAACTTTAGTTGTACTATTTCAAACAGTACCCAACGAGAGGATTTTTTTCTTAATTAGGGGCATGCAAAGCCATTATCCCTATCAGCGGGAGAGAAGTGCCTTTGGAATTACATACATTTTTCCTGTTACAGAAGAGGCTGGAATTGGATGAGGTTTTAGAAGAGGTCACTGAATACCGCAATGAAGGAGGAAAAAAACACCACCTCTTCACCTAGGGCTACTGAGCAGTAGTTCAAATTCATCATTATCTAACTATGCAGATTAAAATACACACCAGGAGCAGAAGTACAGCCTCACCTTTTGACTATCTGCACCACCTTCCCCCCTCCCACTACTGCTTCAGAAAGAGTCCTACAGAAAGAGACACCAAGCAAAAGCATGGCAAGTATGCTACAGCAAGATCTAGCACCTAAACCTCAATTTCATGGGGCAATCAAGAAAAGTTAGTTGACTCCTTTCTAATCATTTTAATTAAAGAACAATAAAACTCTCTCTCATGAATACTTAACTGACCTGCTTTAATCAAAATTCTGTTTTGCTACAAATCCCAAATCATACCTTCAGCTAGAAACGTCCTACCAAGATATTCTATCTCTCACTGTACAGCCAAAACTACTGTGACTACCTGAATGATGTTGCCTCCAAAGGTTCCTCGAAGTCCCTGTTGTTTGGGGTAGTAAAACTCATCATTGGAAAGGTTCCAGGGATCCTTCACTTCTGGCTGAGACATGTTCTAATTCAATTTTAAACACAGAGAGAGGGGTGTCAAAAAAAATTTTTTTAAAAAAAAAAAATCACTCTTTCCCACGTCATTCCCAACCTGCAAGATGCTAATGCTTATGCTGACCTGCTGTGGTTCTTCCTTGATGACACCTGTTTTTCCCAACAGGATTCGACTCTTCTTTAGAGAAGATTCTTTCTTGTTCTCCTTGGATGGAGAGTTCAAAGTCATTTCTTCCTTTTCATCAGGAATTTCTAAAGACACAAGCAATCACACTGTAGGGCACTTGTACTAGGGTTCCCTTTTCAGCACTGCAACCTCCTACTGAGCTGCAGCTTGGTCCAGACATTTTAGCTGTTCTGTTCAGTTTCTGGGGCGACTGTCCTCCTTCTATGCCCCTCCCCCTTTTCTTCCATACAGGTTAATATGAAACAAGCTCAGCAAACACAGAAAAGCTCCATGCTTACACCTCTACCACACCTTCTTCAGCAGCGAGTAGATTTGAGTGGGAGCAGGGCGACTGTGGGGATTGCTTGGGGTACCCACTGCTCAACACAAAATCTACTAAAAATCTAACTGATGAAAGTACAACAAAATAGCATCTGTTCTGCCAAAGCTATTCTAAAGAGTTGAGAGTCAAGGCAACAGGGGTGCCAATACGTTTTCCCAACTGCATGTATTAATAGTCTCTTTCTTCCCCACATATATACAACAGGAAAGCAAGTCTCAACCCAAAGACCTGCACCCAAAAGGGATTCCTGAAAAATTCCAGTAAAGTAGTGTGAGTTTTAAAAGTTAGCAATTTGTGAAGCATGGATTCTCCAAATAAGATTTTCACATGAGAAGCAGAGCCTAGTGACATGGGCATGGTAAATGCTGTACCAACTTCACACACAGATCTCATGTCACTCTATATAAAATAAGAATGGGTTTGTAGTAATGACCTTTGTCACTATTTATACAAACATTTGCAATTTTGTGGTGTATTTCAGACTTGGAAAGAAAATACTGCCTGTCTGTTTGTCTTTACTTTAACCAAGCTCAAATTCAGAGTGATTTTTAAGGGTGCTGGCTACTACCAGAACATTCCAATCAATACATACAGAAATTCTTAGAATTGACCCACTTTCCTGAGGAAGGAAATGCAATCCAGGCCATACAAAAGTGTAGCAAGCTATGCCTATCCTTAAATTACATAAGGCTGCTTGAAGATTACCAACACACAGATCTAAGAGAAAGCTGTGATTTTTGTGGTCCAAACAGGACAAAAATCTCTCCAGCTTGTAGCAATATGAGCAGGGAGTACATTCAAATCAAACTCCAGGAATACAAAGTTGGCAACAGCAACAAAACTGCTGACAGGTCTTATGCAAAGTCATTGCTCCCATGTGCCATTACCGTAGCCTGAAAGAGGCTTAAGGAATCTGCTTCGTCAGTCTTTGAATACAAGCCATGCTGAGAATGGCATGGGCTAGCTTGTGGTTTACTTCTCTACCATCCCTCTTCAAATCAACATGCATGCAACTAAAATTAAGACAGTCACTTCTAAAACATACCAAGAGTCAGATTAATTATGTCAAATTTAAGTTTCAGGGCATTAATTTTTACTCTCGTGTTACTGCTTTTAACTTGGGAGCTGAAAGTATATTAGCATTGCCACCTTCTGATTACTTGCAAATTATCTTCAAAAGCCAGAACAAAGAAAGACCATAAATATTGCCCCAGCCCATTTATTTCCATTACAGTGTGACTTATAAATCCTTGCTTCCATTTCCACTTGTCTTTTCCAATTTGAGTCAAATTTCTGGATTCCATAAACATACCTAGAATTATGTTTTCATCATTTGGATCAAGTGTTAAGACAGGGGGATCCAAGTAGGTTTCCATTGCCTGATCATCCCAGATGATATTGTCTTCCCAACGGCCATATACTAACTCTTCATTATCAATTGGGAAAATAGAGTACCAGGGCTTGTCTTCGTCCAGGGAAACTGCAACAGTCATAAGGTAGAATCCTTACGTTTTATACACTACCTTGGCAGAAAACCATGTCAAAGCTCATCCCCACGTCTTGATCCCACAACCTTCCCCATCTTTCAGAGCTTTCTGAGGCAGGACCTCTAAAAGACAAAAGAAAACTCATCTTCGAAGCAAAGAGGAAGCAGAGCCCCCAGTCTCAGCTTTACCAACACTTCAGAGATTTTGCTCCACTGAAACACAGAGAACGTCCAAGAATGAAACAGGACCTCTAACAGGTTTTAGAGCAAACATATTTCTCTTTTATCTACACCTTGTTTCCGAAAAAGGACCCTGCTATTACACAGAACACAAGTCTATACAGAAACATGTGTCATGCATCTATTCATAAGCCAAAGACTGACATCCTCATTACCTTGCTGTTCAGGGGCCTGCTTTTCTTTGCCCTTTGCTATACCTAGGACTCCTGCTACATTTGGTTTCTGTGCTAGTGGAATCGGGGGATTGAGCAAAGAGCCACTGCGGTTCAAACCTGGAGAAAAGGAAAGCAAAAAGTAAGGTTAGCTTGAGTGGAAGGGTTAGGGGGCACTGCATTGCCTTAAATCAGAACTTGGTTGCATGGAGCAATTGCCAGCCTGAACCAGGATGGGCGTACTGCTCATACCACAAAGAGCGTCATGTGTACAGGTAAGACAAAAACGTGTTCACCCATGGCCTCCTGCTGGAGTCTGCAGCATCTTCAAAGTTATGCTTGGCTTGCTATGCATATGCTGCATGACAATGCATAAGGTGCATTTCTATAGGGTCCCTATAAAAGTGAAAGGCCTTGAGCAGACAGTTGCCATTGACAGAACAGTTGGTCTGGCCGCCAGCAGCTTCCTTTCTTATGTCAAACTGTCACAGAAAAAAGGACGGCCAAGCAGACCTCAAGGAACGGTTCTGTGGAGGCACCTTCTCCCAGGGCAGACCTACTCTCACCTGTGCTCACATGTCACTTAATGTCACTTAAGTAAATGCTTCTGGGAGGCATAAGACCTAGTGCATTTGAATAGACCAACCGTGTTTAACATGTTACTGTAGCTTTTGATGGGAGTCAAATACAGCAAGCCCAGGCCTGGATAGCTCGGGCACAACTGTGCTGAAATGAAAATTGTTATAAAAAAGCTATCCCAACCTACCCAACTCCTGTCTTGCACTCACAGCTGAACGGTAAAGGATTGACACCAGTACCCAATAAAGATCTAACATTCCCATTAGTCTGTCCTTGTAGAAGCCGGATAATATATAACAAACAGATGATAAGCATTCATTTTATGCAACCAATTTAAATTTAAAATGCATCTGTGTCTAAGAGAAAAGTCTGAGTCTTGCAAGAATTATTACTTCCTAGGTAGAAAAAACAGAATACCATTATTAGTTCAGGAGAAACTTCAGAAGACTTTTACAAAATTCTTCCTATTAAGAAAAACACATAAAGAAAATTCCATTGGCCTATAAACTGCAGACATCCTAAACATAGCACTGCTTGATACTAATCGTAGAATCACAGAATGGTTTGAGTTGGAAGGGATGTTAACGATCCTCTAGTTCCAATCCCCCTGCCATGGGCAGGGACACCTCCCACTGCACCAGGTTGGTCCAAGCCCCGTCCAACCTGGCCTTGAATACCTCCAGGGATGGGGCAGCCACAGCTTCTCTGGGCAGCCTGGGCTCACCACCCTCACAGTCAAGAATTTCTTCCTCATATTTAATCTAAATCTCCCCTCTTTCAGTTTAAAACCATCACCCCTCATCCTATCGCTCTATTCCCTGATCAGGAGTCCCTCCCCAGCTTTTCTGGAGCCCCTTTAGGGACTGGAAGGGGCTTTAAGGTCTCCCCAGAGCCTTCTCTTCTCCAGGCTGAACAACCCCAACTCTCTCAGCCTGTCCTCACAGCAGAGGGGCTCCAGCCCTATCCATCTTCTCAGATGGATCTATGCATCTGGTATTCCACATGGAGAGAAGAAAGCCAGAGTTGATATTTTCTTTAACAGAAGGGACCTATTCTGTTTTTGGCAAGAAAGTAAAACTCAGAATTCTGAGCGGAGCTGTGATTTTGCCACAAAAGACTCCCTGACAGGAAGACTTATGTACTGTATTTGAGAAGAAAGCATGCAGTGAGTCGGCTCAATCACAACAATTACAACTCATATCAGACCATTGATCACCTTGTTGGGCATTGTATGCAGTGGCATTTCTAGTCATGCTGGATGGCAGCCAGCCTGCCAAACTTGCCCGCTGTGTCTTAGTCCCTTTGTGCTTGACATCTTCTCCATTCCAGATAACATCATCCTCCCATTGGAGCTGTGTCACCATAAGGAAGTGCTCATCAGCTAGCAGATCATCCTTCTCATCCATCAACCCTGCATCCTGGAAGGAAAGAACAGTTGCTTCAAGACCTGCATTGACTTTGTAAGTCTCCTTTTGCACGACGCACAACCATCCACCTGCCCATCATGAAGCTCTCGTGCAGCAAACCCCAGTGCCACGCACATCTCCACACCTTCCCCCACAGTTCCCCTCTCACCCCCTCATCTATGTGTCCTTTAACCTCCTGCTCCTCCTTCTTCTCTTTCAGCTTGAAACCATAATCAAATCCACTGCCATCTTCAGGGATCCCCAGCATATCATACCAGAGCTGTGCTGGGCCATAGCGCCATTCTGCCACTTTAGGCTTTGTATCTGTCACTTTGTCTGTATCACCAGTTGACTGGGAAAATTTTGATTCCACAGGTGCCATCATGGTAATCTGAAGCACAGCAAAGGAGGGAATGGTTACACTGATGGTCTATCTAAGTGTCAGTAAGAGGTTTCTTCCTTCCAAGTTTCCCAGCTTATCTCGGAAGAGAAAAGTATTTCTATGAAGTGCTTTTCCATACTTACTAGCTGCCTTAAGAATGTTCTGCAATTAGACTTCCAAGAACACAGAGATTTCTTCTTGACACAAAGAGGATAAGCTCTCCTATTGATTCTGTACCACGGATGCAGCTCTCTCAGTAAGAAGCAATCACCAGAAGTCACTGACTAGTATCTGGAGAAGAGCCTCTGCACAGCTGAAATACAAGCCAACCCTGTCCTCTAGTTTTAGTTTGGAGGAAAAGCTCTTTACTCTAAAAGTTGCTGTCCAATCCACTACTACCCCAAGGGCAAGCTGGCAACCCTCTAAGTCTCAGATATCCCACCTCATCATCTGAAAGGCACTGCTCAGGAGGGGGAGGAGCAGCAAACTCATATTCCCAAGGAGATTTTCCTTCCATTCCACTCTCAACTACAACTTCACCCTCCTGTAACTGCACTTCTTGTGCCAACTCCCGATGTTTCTTCTTGCGTTTCCTTCGGGCACTACGCCAAACCGACGGAACATTCTTTCCAGGGCCAAAGAGACGCAGGAAACGCAGCACCTAGGATAGGAAAAAACAAGAGGGTCAGGTTAAAAAAAAACCCACTGTGGAACACTTGTCTGTATTTCCCTCACCTGAACAGCAGTAATTAAAGAGAGCACTCTGAAATTAAGAAGCTACCATCCCAACCCCTGATGCAACCAACAATCTCTTGGTTATACTTGGAAAAAAAGTTGCTGATCCACCTGTTTGATAGATCCTTCCTTTTCAAAAGGATTGATTCTTAATTTCAGCCACAAAGAAACTCAACAGAGGGAAAAAAGATTGCCTTTACTTATCGGGCATGTTTTGAGACACCACCTAGAAATAATTATTTTCATTTTGAACAATCCATAACCTTCAGAAAGACACATGGAGATTGAAGAAGAGTTGATAAAATTATTAGCAAAAGAGACAAAGCTAGAAGGCAGCTATATAAAGCAGAGATTTCTTAAGGAACCAGATAAAAACAAATACCACAGGCCAGAAATAGATTCATTTTGATTTCCATCACAATGCAGTTCCCCTGTATGCATACTGTGTACCTCCAAAACCTGCACTAATGACAATGACAAACTTTCTATTCTGTTTCTTCTACAATTACATTTGCTGTTTTTTAAGCACAGATAATTGTTTCTTCAGAGCACTCCCATAAAGAGGGAAAGCATTACTCCCAAATTAACTGACAGATTTATGAAACAAGAATTAGAACTAAAGATTTGTAAAGAGACATCCTATTAATGTTGCCTGTTAACCTGTTACACTGATACCACAAAAAAATACTGTTTAGCCGACCACTCTGTCCACCTCTGCCCACATCCACATTATCCTTCTTCCCAAAACTCCCCCAGATTACTTTTGAACCCTTTGGCCAGTTTCAAAGGGCAAAGGTCTCAGACAGAGTTAAGCTGCTAACAGTTTAATGAAACACAAAGTCTGCTTCTCCACATGCTATTTTAAGTGGTTTCATCAAGAAAAACAGTGCTACATTAACATGCACATTCACAGACATCAACCACTCCTCATAGCAAAATCTACAGGAGTTCAGGTTTTGCCAGCGATAGTGTTCATGAATTCATTATGAAAAGTGCTCAGCTTTAACAGCCTAGACTGCTTTATGCACCCACTGGGCCCGCTCAACACTAAGCAAGTCCCTGACGCTACATGTTGAGCACCAAAGAAATGAGCGTACCAACTGATACAAAATACAGTAACACAGGAAACACCAAATTTGCAAAAGCCAGAAGAGCATCCAGAAGGCTAATTTCTGCACTAAAGCCTCACCTAGATTTCTAATAGACAGAAGTTAGCTAAATCATGATAACGTCACATTTAATTATGCAAATTGCTCAGCTCCTTACACAAAGCCTGTGATGGAGGCACGCATAAGACCAAATTATCCTGGCTCACAACCATCTGTTTGGCAACTATAAGCTCATTTATATCTCTTTCCCCTCCCACATTTCCTCTCCTCTTGACAAGTTTAAAAACTTTCAAAATAATTATTGAAATACATCAAAACTACATTTGCTATTTGGGAGCATTTAGGGAAGTATTGTAATGAATCCACTTAGTGCAAAAAACGATCATTCTTTCAACCAACTTGTTACTGAGCTAATTTCTGATCCATACTCAGAGCAATTTTGAGGGAGGATTAAGTAAAGGATACAGATCACAAATTGTTTCAGGAAGAGCACACCAAGTTCAGGACAGCATGAAAGGAGAAGCAAATATTTGCCAGAAAAGCCAGAAAGCAGACAGATTAGCATTATGTTATTTAATCATCCAGCAGAAGTATTCTCTACTAACTCAGAATAACAATTTTCAGAAATCAACAGGCCTGTGCCATGGTCTCATGGAACAGCAAAACATTACTTTACACCCTGATTTATATGACGTTTTTTAAGAGGCTCCTGCAAACCGCAGGAAAAGCATGACATGTTAAGCAGTCTGGAAACAGCAGCACAGAGAAACTAAAGAAAGTCTTGAGGTGACCAAGAACATCTATGTGATTACTTACTACATACCCTTAATACTATGCAATTCATATTTAGAAGGCTTACATGACACAGTTTCTGTCCCTTCCACATATCTCTTACAATACCTTGCCTGGTCGAAATTCCGGGAAGAGCTCTGTAACACTTGGCAACTGTTTGGTAGCATCTCGCTGCATGATTCCTGCAAGAGGAAGTGTGAGTTTGCCTTCCTTGGATTCTGCCTGCCTGGCTTCTTGAGGTCCCATCTCTGACTCAGAATCAGAGCTGCTGCTGAAATCCACCTTGTCGGAGGCAGCAGAGGAAGGAGCAATGATGGAGGGCAAAATGATACCGTCTCCATCTTCAGATACTACAATAGAACAAGCATCTTATAAACAAACAGGTTTCCTCCCTGTCCCCTAGTACAACCCCTTCATGCCACATCTGCTATTTATACCAAGTTATACAAAAATTAAGCCTCTGCAGGTGTTATGAGTACCATTCTGGTACCTTTCATTTTATCCTAAGCGTTCCAGGTGAATTTCCCAGCCACAACTGAGAGGATGAGATAAAAAAGCAGTTTGATTGTCAATATCAGTATTTTAACAACCACTGGAAGTAAAATATTTCACCCTACATTTCAGACAATCCTGTGACATTGCATATCAGGACAAGGACCCACCTTTAGATGCAGTTTGCAGACCAAATTTTGACGACGCGTGGTGCTTGCCGCAGAACAAACTGCTACACAGCAGTGTTTGCTTCCTTCAGACATTCATATTGCCAGAGAGAAGAAGAAAGTCCTCACTCACCGGTGGCAGCTGCATCTTTCTCATCTTCTTTCTTTCCAGGTACTGGAGGTGGTGGCGGCGGTGGCATCAACTTGGAATCAATATCTTCACAGTCGGCATCGTAATCATCCTCATCTTCATCTAACCAGTCAGGAGACAAGACTGCATGTTAAGCAGAAGATAAAAGAGAACCAGGCACCCTGCCCATTTATACTCTCTCACACCTGTCCCAGCCTGATGAGGAGACCATGTCTTCTCATTGGTAAGGAGACCATTCTCCATTTTGTAACTAGATGCAAAAGTCTTACAAGTTCAGCTTCCTGCACAAACTCATTTGCAAGACTGAAATTTAAGAGTGGGAAGGAGGGGAAAGGGTAAATTGACAGAAAAATAACTGAAGCGCTTAAAAAATTATTACTTTTTTCTGCTATCACCTCCCCTTATTCATGCTTTGCAGAGCAAATAAAGCTGCTAAAGAAGCAAGAAAAATGCGGTTAAAAAGCGCAAATCACCTTCACATCCCACTAACCACACTACATCAACAGAAAGGTTAAGTGTAAGGCAGCTTTAAGGAATATGCAAAGATTTCGCATTTGTACTAGCAGCTACTGAAAGAGAAAAGCTGCGTGTTTTTGAAAATCTGTTCTAGGCCAGACAGAGATCCCCAGGACTGACAAAAGAACCAAAGTGCCTTCTGCAGAAAGTCATTTCAGAAAAAGAATTCCAGGGTAAAACAGGAGAGAGATATTAAGGCTGAAGTGACTCCCTAAGGGATCAGGGCCTTATCTCTATCTCTGACTACCTCCGAGCAGCACCTGGCCTCCTGCATAACCCTCTTCTCCTAAGAATATAGCTTAAAGAAATATGAGCAGGTACTGGGTATCCTCTGCAGGGGATCCCAGAATAAAAGGAGAATCCTGGTTTTTCTTCTGAGTATAGTTTAACACCAACAAGGAATAATTCCTTAAAAAAGAAAAATATCAAGCATTGGCTTCATCCAGTGAACAGTTTCACAAAAGCTTATATTGGATTCTTCAAGAAGAGAAAGCCACATCATCACCTGTATAAGAGACTGTCAAGGCCTGTTGCCCCGAAGTACCTTCTACAGCTAGAGCTGCAACGCTAATCCCATTTACCTGGTCTTCGAAGTGGCTGCAGGCTGCCCATTGCCTGCTTATACCTACGGCTCTCATCTTCTGCCACTTCGTTAATATCTGAATAATCAACCGCATCTTCTGTGCTCTTAACCCAGCCTAGGAAAAAAAGAAATCTAGTCACACAAAACTTTATCCTAATACATACTACTAACTTCAGACCTCACTATGTACATATGAATCCTTTCCTATGCTTCCCTTTCTTAGAGGAACAAAAACATCTGATTAACATCTCCCCTCATTTTTTTTTTCCCCTCATTCCAACAAAAGGCTCCAAGAGCTCTGGTTTCCCCAATAAATTGGTAAGTAACCAACTTTAGCACAAGGAACACTTTTCATTTCCTCAGAAATAAAAAAGAGAGGTATGACAACCCTGTGCACTAAACAAACTTGTTTAACGCAGGGGAAAACACAGAATAAACTTATTTATGTGGGATGGGAAACAAGTTTAAACAAAAACTAACAAAAAAATGAAAAAGAACAAACGCAAAAATGACCAGGAGATGAGGCGGGATTAAAGCAAGGCCTTTGCCAGGGGCCCTCTGGCCAGGTAACATCAGCCCCATCTGACCCGACTGCGTTTCTTCCCACCCCCTCCGGGAAGGGCTCTGCTACCGCACCCCTCCGCCGCAGAGCTGTAGGACCCCCAGCGCCCGACCTTCCTCGTCCAGCTGGACACCGTCGGCCTCCGGGCTGTCCTCCTCGCTGGCGGTGATCTCAGTGATCAGGTTGCCCAATCCCAGCACACCCAACCCGGCCAGGTGCTTCTTGGATTCCTGGGGAGACCAGAGCCACGTCTCAGCCGAGAGGCTCCACTGGGCCGAGCCCCCTGACCCGCCCGCTCGGTGCCATCCCGCAGTCCACAGCTCCTCTCCCGCCCCTCAGCGTGACCCCGGCTCCTCACCGGTCCCTCAGCGCGCGGCGGCGCCCCCGCAGAGCGACACAGCCCTACCTTGTCGAGGACGCTATCGCCCTCCAGCTGCCCCGCCTCATTGATGTTGCCGAAGAGGAAGCCGGCCAGCGAGAAGGGCTCGGCGCGGCCGCCATCCGCCTCCTCCTCGCTCTCCGAGTCCGACATGGCGCCGACGGCGGAAGCGCCATCCCGGAAGCGAAGCAAAGAGCGCTGCTTCCAGCCCCGGCCCACAGCGCCGCCAGGCGGGCCCGCCCCGCCCCCGCCCAAGGAAGCGCGGAGGCTCCGGCGTTCACCCAAAAATGATTTATTGCCGTTAAAAAAAAAGGGGTGGGGGTGTCTGGCTTTCCACAGGAAAGAACTACGTTTAGAAGAGGGTGCGTTACAAACAGTGGGGTAAGTTAACACGAGAGGCAGAGAAGGAAAGGGTTTATTACAACTTAATTTGGCATAATTTAGGGAAAAAAAAAAATCCTTTAAAACCGTTAGCTGTAATAGAAATTCTTTTCTAGTATAAAATCCAGTCGCCAGTGTATGTATCAGTACCAGAGTTGAGAGCCGTGGGCTGCCGGGCGCTGGCTCGGGCTCTATTTAAAAAATAAAAATAAAAAAATTAAGTATTGCAGGAATCATTCACAAACTGAAAGATTAAAATCAGTCTCTTCACAGAGAGTCTCTTCGGTGAATGAAGACATGCACACCACGTTTCTGTTCAGTAACGAATTGAGGAATCTTCCAACAGCTGGGGAAAGCCACAGAGCTTCACCGGGGTCTTCTGGTCTTCAGAAAATGGACAAAATCCAGTTGGGATCGCGCGAGGTCTGTATGTGTTACATGCCCAGAGAGAAAACCAAAGGTGTGGGAGGAAGGGAATGCGCTGGAGACCAAAGCACTGGACTAATTACAACAAAATGCACCAAGGGGGGGGGGGGAAGATCCTACACTGAGAATGCCCGCTGAACGGAAAAGCTCCTCGGATCCATATGCTCCCGAAGCTCGTTCCCATGAAAAGCAGAGGCTGAAGGAAACGAGATGGCATCTGGCAGGACTTCTGCTCCTGGCAGGAAACGACAGCAATACCAGGCATCTAAATGACTACTAATGAGGTCCTCCAAAGTCAGTGAGAAGTTTTTGATGGTGTTCAAAGTTCACTTTCTGCTCATTTTCATCATTATCATGTTATTCTCCTCAGTACTGTTGTGCAGTCCATTTATTAAGTAATCTAGGTGGGGGTAAAGTGTTCTAGCATAACGTAATCAATCAAATAAATTGATTAAAGAGTTGAATTTTATCTCGCCATACTCTCTTCCAGTTAACACCAGGATGGTTGCTCCGTGAGCCTACAGAAACCGGAGGGGGATGGTGTGCAATAATACTTGCTCACAGGATGTCTGTTCCACAAAATTATCATAATCCAGTTAGGAATAACCACAAAAATGCAGAACTAAAAGATTTCAGTATGTAAAAAAGTAAAAACTTTTGAAAACAGTAGTAGCTTCAGTACAAAATTGCAAATATATGTAGCAACAAAAAAAAAAAAGAGGTGCCTGTTGTTGAAATTAAAAGTCTATTTAAGAGCAGTTCAAACAAATCACAAACTTTTTAAAGTACATCTCTGAATGAAGCAAAGGTTATGGACTTGCACCAGGGTAACTAAACAGTTGAATTAGACCTGACTAGCATTAAAAAAAAAAAAAAAAAACATGTGCACTGGCTTAAATAAATACATTTTAAACATGATAAACTCTATTTACTTGGTTACCAAAATTTACCTACAGAAAATAATCTTGAATTACAAGGCACAGGGTTAATTGCTGCCTGCAAGTCAAGCCCACGCTAAAGGCCTACTACTAAAGCAAAGGCAGAACGTGGTGAGTAGAGGTTACCTCGCTGAAACGCTCCTGTGCCCCGGCAGCCTGCAGGGCATTGCAGCAGGAGCCACAGCTGGAACAGCACTCCTCCGAGTGCAAAAGACGCAGAGGCACTCCAGGCAATGGCACTTGGTGAAGAAAAATAGGCAGAGTCTCTAAGCTTCTGCAAACATCATGCATACGGATGGTTTGGTGTCGCCGGTGTTCAGGCAATGTTTGGAACGTGGTGTTGGTTCGTTCACTAGCCACATATACCAGTATTTGGATTAACTGCAGTTTATAATCTGTGGGTTGCAGTTTGCTGAAGCGGTACCAGCACAAGCACACCTCAGATATACAAAAATTGCAGTTAGTGTCAGCACCAGTTACACCGGCTGAAGAAAGGCACATCCTCTTCAAAGAGGGGAATTAGAGCACAAATACGAGTGTTTCTATCCATCGCATCAGATAAAGCAAGGTCAAATTAACACAAGACCCCTAATAACCCTGTTGATACGTTTTCTATTATCTTGCTAAAATTATTTCTTTTCTCTCCAGGGTAGACACCAGTGCACTTTTGCATTTGTGGGAATCACAAGAAAGCAAGTTCTGAATTACCAGTTGAGGCTGCATCCCGACAAAGACAGCACTGCCAACTTCAGATAACAAAGCCCAGTCCAGCACCATTGGTTTCACACAAAGTATCTTTGCAGCATGCTGCTCTCATACCACCAAGCTGTACGGTTAAGTCTAAGGAAGGCTTCATGTGCTCACTCCTCAGCTGGTCCCGGAATCACACAGAAAGAACAGTGCACATCCTGAAAACAAAAGCCAGCTGCCACTCACTCGAGCTGCTAAAGAAAGTTAAAAAGCACATAAATAGAACTTGAGTTAGAAGAGTTTATAATAACTGATCACTTAGTAGAGAGGAGAAAACTGCCCAGGTAAACCTATCCAGTGACTGGCTAACCATTACATGTTTAATTGAAACCATCAGTGAGTTGCCAGGAAGAAACGAGGGTTCCTGGTTCCTGTAAACAGACCCTCCAAATTTTCTGTCTGTGTTCTCCCAGAAAAACAACAAAAATTTGCCATAAAAATCTCAGGTAGCGGCCCCAAGAACATCAGGAAGCAAAGCAATGATTTCCTCAAGAGCAAAAGGGCTGCTATCAAGTCCCCGAGATTCATCAAAGGGATCACACTGAAAAACTCATTTTGAGAAGTGTCATCCCAACTACCTCAGTCAGTCCAAACAGATAACTGTTAACTTTACTCTCAGGGTGCAAATTCTCTTTGGAGAGCAAAATAAAATCTCAGTTTAGAAGATTGTGGAAAACTTGCATCTAAACTACTCTTCTACCTCTCCGATTCAACAGTATGAAAATACTCATTTGAGTGATTCATCATTATCCTAAGTTCCTTACGGTAGGAGAAATCAGCTCCTGCTTCTATTAATAAAATCATTGCAGGCGTTCCCTGGGTCTTGCTCATTGCATTAAACATGCCTTATGCTAGCTCTTCATATAAATGATCACAGTTCACTATAAGGTGAATCTCAGTAATTATTTCAGGAATTTTTGCATGTAAACAAATTGTTTTCAAGCTTTAAATTGACAAATTAAGACAACTGGACAGCCAGACTTCTGTTTGTAAAACAATTCGATTGGTAAATAAGGGATGGGAAAAGCAGCAGCTACGCTTAAAGCAAATTTATCAGAATTTGTGCTTTTCAGCAAATCTAGTAACTGATGCCTATCTAGTAAAGAAGTCTGGCTTCAAAGAAGTCCTTTCTTTTATTTTCCTCCACTAAATAAGGACAGAAGCCAAGTGATCCCCAGAGAAGCTGGAGACCAGAACTTTAGAAATTAGAAGTAGATATTTGACCTCTCAATTGGAAAAAAAAAAAAAATCTGTTCTGTTTCAGTTTCCCTGAAGCAGTAAGACTGCAAGAATATTCATTGCATAAACCATTTCTGCTTAGAGATGTTAGTGCAAGATACAAATCTTCAATTTAACTCATTAAAAAGCCCTCCAAGATTCTAGTCAATATTCAACTTTGAACATCCATCACCCGAGGTAACTACAATAAGACACATTTTCTTGTGTTCTTCTTTGTCACAGGATACAGAACTGCACGCACAGCTTCAGCAAACACCTCCCGAACACCCTCCTGATTCAATGCTGAGCACTCCAAATATTTGACTGCTCCAATTTGTTTAGCCAACGAAGTCCCCTGCTGCGGGGTAGTGGGAGCCAAGCTTTGCTCTTTCAACTTCTTAACTGTTTCCAGGTCATTTCTCAAGTCTCTCTTCGTGCCCACTAAGAGAATAGGAACATTTGGACAGTGGTGAGAAACTTCAGGATGCCATTTGTGCCTCACATTTGCATAGGAAGAGGGGCTACCGATGGAGAAACAGATGACAAATACATTGGTTTGAGGATACGAGAGCGTGCGCAGGCGATCATATTCCTCCTGGCCTGCCGTGTCCCAGAGATTCAGGCTAACTGTCCGGCCATCAACAGTCATTTGGGCACTGTAGTTGTCAAACACAGTAGGGATGTACTCTTCTGGGAAGGCATTGGTGGTATAGCTGATGAGAAGACAAGTTTTTCCCACGGCGCCATCTCCGACAACTACGCACTTTATAGTCTGCATTCTTTACCCAGAAACAAAGTCCTGCACAAAGCAAGAAAAAAAAGTTAGGAAAAGAACACTCAACGACAGTGTTTTTAATATTGCTAACAACTTTTTATCACAGCTAGACACACTCAGAAGCCATTATGAAGAGCTCACAGGCTAGAAAGACAGTAGTGAAATGGAGATGCAATGAGTGAACTGGCTGCATTCCAACCGTGTAAAGTTAGCCAAATTCCCACAGTCTTGCCTTACTGCCAGACAGTTTCCCACAGGCAAAGGGACAAGTCCTTAGAGGTACCTGCAAGTGGGAAGGGATCGTGACCTCAGACCTAGTAACAAGATACTCTGTCGTTTGTAGGTTCACACACACACCCCCTCCGAGATTCACACTTCTTGGCTACATAGTCCACTGCCTGAACGGTTTACCACAAAGAAAGGTCCAAAAATTATATAATAAACCAAGACACCTACAGCTGGGCTGCACTGCTACTGTTTACTGTAATAATTCGCTCAACTCAGGATCAATCAGACCTTAAGAAACAGCATTATTTAGAGGGCATCAGACAAAAGGTTCAGAAAGCAGCACACACAAGAAAAGCTGTTCTTCAAAATATAACTCGCCATAGTACCCCGATTAGAATACATAAAGAATTTTTCTAGAGAAACCAAGAACAGATTATTCTCATTAATCAGTGACAGAACAAGCAGAACTTAATAGACTTCAGCTACAATAAAGAAAGCTTACAGTGAGAATTAAAAAAATGCATGCTGTAGAAGGTCAGCAATCAAATAGCCTTCCTAGGCAGACTGTGGAATTCTTAGAGGAAGGTATTTGACACCTAAAGACTTCCCTATTCCTTTCCTGATATGTGAAGAGCAGGTTTGACGTTCAAATGGATATAGCCTAAAACTCAACTCATTCTAAACTTTCATCGCATCGCAAGCAGGAACTTTGAAAATATCATGGAACACCTACAAGCAGTCATTTGTTGTATGCTGGAGCTTCCACTGCTAGCCTGAACAAGAAGAAACTTGCATCTGCCTTCTCACCCAAATGCCTTTGAGGTACTATCAGTAATCCTCAACTTGCAACCAGCAGCAAATACGCCGATTCAAACAGCAGAAACACATAGTGGGAGGAACTATACTACATATTCCAGAAAGAACACAGCTCCAACACCATCAAAATAGCAAAGGGATTACACAGAAAATTAGCAATAGCGAAGAACTTCCCTTATAAAAGTCACGAAATCCCCTCCCTCCAACTTCCTCTTCAAGACCATCCAAACAAATCAACAACTCATTACCATTTAAGTCTCAGCTTTGTCCTTTTTGACAAAGTCTTTATCTGTATCGGTGTACTCCTCTCTTCCCGCTGGGAGCACACTGCACTACGTGAAAACAGACTTTGGCACAAAGCTGCAACAGGCAACTTGAGTGATACCGACTGTGGTTTCTGCAACATATGGTGCTTAAGGGAATATCAATGTATGTACACACACACTTGTGAAAAACAATTAGCAGTGGGAAACAGTGCAGAAACCTTGCTCCAGAAAGACCCAGCAGGACATTAGAGCATAAGAATTTGCAGGAGGATGACATAGCAGAAGTTTATCCTTTTTGAAAATGGCAGTAATTACATTTCTAAAACAACATGAACCACCCGAAATGAAATCTGGCAAGTACTTTTGAGCTTTGGCAGAAAAGCATACATGCTAGTTTCATCATACATCAAAGAAATCAGTCATCCCCTTTCAAGGCTCCAGTGAAATATAGAGATGTGTATGCAATAGCATATTGTAAAGGTCATCAGTAAACTGACAAACAGCACTGACCAGCAGAACTGCATGTATTATTCCAGAACAGTTGCACCAAGATTTTCATTTAATAGGGCTGGGGGTGTGGGGGGAGAAAAAGAAAAGACACAGGTAAGTTCTGTCAAATTAGAGGCTTAGAAACATTTCTTGCATTTTTGTAAACCCCAAAGTTGAAACCCCTTTTAATACAAAATTACTTAAAACATTACAAATAAAATATGTTTAGCATAATATTATTAATAAAGGTTGAACGCTGTTACTGGCAGCATACACTACAACATAACATTTCTGAACTCAAAGGGTCTAAGTGCTACCAGCAAACAGTGACAGAAGAGTGGGTGTATTTAAATCCCATAACACTGTTGTACCTGGAAATGCAACCGTAACTCACTATCCTAGTCTCTACTGCTGCTCTCCCTGTAGTGCAGATCACTACCTGCTCTGAGATGCCACCACGCTCTCTCCAGCAGCGACGCTGCCTTCAGATGTTTCCAAATGCCGGTTCCCCTTCCTACCCAGGTAGTAAGCCACCTCCTCACCCATGACCACACATTGAAAAACGGTGAGGAGTTGCTTCATCCAGTTTACCAAGTAGTACCACAACTAACTGTGTTGGTACAACCAAGCCAGTGGTGGGAATTCCCAGTGGTGGGAATGAATCACGGGGGAGGAACACCGTATGTATCTGCCAAAGCATCCCTGGACTGCAGCACAGAGAGCAGGTTTTAAAGCTTATTCCTGCATTTACTTCAAACCACTGAAGTACCAGAAGATGCTGTGCCAGAAACCTTAGTGGTGATCAACAATTCCAGAGCAAAAGTCTTTTTCCAAATGAACTACCTATGCAACAAGACACTATTTTGATCAGCCAATAACAAGTGACATCACACACACAACAGAACTAAGGCAGCTGGATACATGCAATAAGAACTCAGCTATAGCAACAAAAGTCTTGGAGAACCTGATACACGATGCCTTTTATATGCCCAGTTCCTAGCTGATAAAATAAACAAATTGCAAAGACTTGGAAACACATGTCTCTTTAAAACACAAACCACGAGCTCCCCCAAGGGCTTACACCTCTATGCATTTTTGCCCTGAGCTTTTCAGAGACAGGGTATCCCAGAATTGCAGCCCTACCTGCACGCCCCAGGCACTGATATCTGGAGGGTCATTGCCCCAATATTGTAAGACAGTAGAGGTAGTTTCACATACTGGCAAACTGCAAAGCCACATGTATCCTGTACCACCAGCAGCTAAAGTAGCTTGATAAAACCCAACTTAAAATTTCTAATGAAAGTATGTTACCCAAAGATTATTTTGTTGGGGCTTTATTTAAGAGGTTATCAGAGCTTTCAAGTCAGAGAACAGTAGTAAGGTAACAAAAGAGCCCAGAACAGAATGCTCTTTCACAGCATTAATGTCTTGAATTACCTGACTAAGGCTTGGATTTCAGAAGATTTTGCAATAGGAAATAACTCCATGCAAACATGCCAAAGCATCAGGCTAAGTAGAACTACACAAATACAATGAAAGAGCTTGTAGGCTTAAGTATGGTTCTCTGCAAGGCTCCTTTAAAGCAGGTTGTCTTATTTGAAAGGAATCACATGTGGCATATGCAATACAGAAAAACAAATGTACACCAGGATACACTTGATTTAGTACTGAAACACAAAATTTAGATAAATTAATAAAAAAAAGAAGAGTAGAAAGAAGCTCCTACACTCCAGAAACCTGTATGTTGTGAGCAGGTGTAGTTTGGTTAAAGATCTACATATGGAAGACAAAGTTTTTTTTTTTTTATTTAAGACACAACCAAACAAATCATATTACCTCTGTCAGGCCTTTTCTATTAAATCCACATATCGCTTTGTTTGAAATGTATAAGGTCTCTATAATTTTTTCTTGTAAACAATTTACCTAGCAATAAAACTCTCATAAGAGAGCAAGAAGCTGGGGGTTCAAATTTGCATGGAAAATTCTTTTTATTTCTCAAGCACCCTTGAACTCGGCACTGCATGCTATTTGAATAGAAATATATGCTGAAAAAAAACCAAACCCATACTCTGAAAACAAAATTACCAACAAACATTACCAAGAGCAGGAAAATTAGTTTAGGGTTTGCTTGGGGTTTTCTTTGGTGAGCTTCAAAAGAATTTTTGAGCAAAACTTTAGAGAGAAAAACTCCACGTACAACAGGTAACAATAACTGAAAAATAGAAATATACAGATTAACATGCCGACACATCAAAAAAAAGACTTAGAATTTAGAAACAGAAAGCTGGGCGCAAGCTTCAAAGCCAAGTTTAAAGGTTACTCAGCAAGAGAAAGGAATGAACGGAAAGTCCAATGTAGTAAGAAGTGCTTCTGGTTGCTTATTCCTGCCACAGAAAGGACTTTCGTTATAATTAAGGTGGAAGATCACCAGAACATAAAGAGTTCTAGCAGTTACAGCAGAATTTTCAAAGAATAAAAAAAAAAAAAGCAACCAAACCATCCAAACCCAGCCACTCCACAAAGAAACGTTGTGCAAAAATAGGCAGATGAGAGTTATTTCTATCTCATCCATTAGTGCCTCTGAATCAGAAAACGGGCACTCCTGTTTGGGTTAGTTTCCTTCTCAGAAGATGCTACAAAGTCTGCCTTCGCTGCCTGCACACCTGGCACTTCCTTTGGAATGTGCAAGATTTCTACTGACGTGTTGAGACATTGTCTGGAGAGCTGCTCCCATTCTGACCTAATTACATATTTTCTAGTATCATTAACATGGACAGCTTGCTCTCCTGTAACCCAGCCGGACATTTGTTGGGGAAATTCACTACTGGGATTCCACTCCCCCTCCCCACAAAGCTGTCATAAGTGAAATCACAGAGTATCTTTGTGTTGCCTTTTTTTTTTTTTTTGTGGGAGAGGAAAAACTTCTAGATCTTCCCTTTAATACTTTTGAAGGAAAGTTCCCCATCTGCTGAGAGAAAGGAGAAAACAGTGACAGAAAACAGAGAGGAAACATGAACCTGAACTCTTCTGGGGGTTGTATGCTTTTTATACTTTCTGCACTTCAAAAAATTCTTGGCAGAGGAACTACTTCTTAGCAGGATATGCCCTTGCTATATTAACACCAGACACCTCTGTGTTAGGTCAATTCAGCTTTGATATTGCTCGTTGATAACCTCATTTTCACAGAGTTTGTGAGGTCTTCTGTATCTCTCTTTCCAGTTTAGATAGGGCCCCATTTTGGCCAAAAATGAGCAGAAAATGGACTAGAAGTTCAGGCAAAATCACTTGTACTGAGCTGTGTCATTCTGTTCAGCCACCACCTTTGATCAATCCCTTCCTGTTTTGCAGACTCAGAAGTTTGATACTGCTTTATCAGGAGCAAGCAGAAGCAGGAGTTAAGAAATCTCAATGACTTAATTGCTCATCTTTCAGTAACAAAAACTACATCACAGATGATTCACTCTGTCCGTCTGATACATGAAGTCAGGCGGAAGCTTTCAACAATGAATTGGGTAGATAAGGCAGTTCAAAGTATATCCTACTATCCTCACCCATGCAAAGAAGTTAAAAGATTTTTCTTGTGTTCATCTTAGCCACCAGACCTGACAGAGAAAGGGGCTCTCAGCAATTTAATCAAGACTGTGGTACTATTCCATAACAGCTCAGCTTACTTGCCATTGTTTTAGGCAAGTGCCAAACAAATGGACAAGTGCCAGACTTTTAGAATGCATGCCAAGACAGAGTAAAAAAGTTAAATAGGAGACTTCATCCCTAATACCCTTCAGCAATGAATGACCTACTTGGACTTCTCAGTGCCTTTCAAAGTTTTCACACTGCTTTCTGTCCTGCCATTTACCTGCCAGAGAAACAAAACACACTGCAACAGCCTGAGTGGCAGCAGACAGGCAAAAAAAGTTAACAAGCTAAGCCAGATTGCAGCAGCAGAGCAGGAACTGCGCAGTCCACGACCCACAGCTCCACGTGAACAGCAGAATCAAGGAAGCTCGCTTTCCACAGAGCTCTGCCTGGAAGTTCAGCTCCCATGCACACGTTACTGACGCCTAGGAAGAGCACAGTTCTCAGTGGTTGTTCCCTCAGTGTGAACGCTAGAAAGGCCTTACCCCTTTTGGTGCAAAAACTTGTTTCAAAGAAATAAAAGAAACCACCCAAAACCTTTCATATAATGTTTTAAAAACCTCTACCCCTGTCAAATTAGGCTGAAATTGGTTTATCGATTTAAAGATTAATTTCTTTTTGCAGGGATGAAACACACATAAGCTTTATCACGTAAGCAGTATTTCTTAGAGAACCACAGAGAAAAAGTGGTCCACATGACCTCAACCACATAAACCTCAGTGCGCCAACATTCTTACTACAAGCACTTATACTCCAAATTTTACAGGAGAGCAACGATATCAGTGACCAAATATCAATGACCTTAAATTCTGTGAATCCAAGATTATGTTTAGTGGATAAGAAGTATTTCCAAAGGGCATCAGAAACAAGCTTGTGAAACAGCTGCACAGCTGTGAAATAACATTACACTAAGGTGCATCTGCACAGTCATACAGGAACTAAAAACTAGGGCTTCAGTAGATACCTGAATCCCCAGTACATGAATGTGACGCGTACCCTGCCATAATCAAAAGCTGCAGTGTATTAAACTTAATTTTCCTCCTGCAACCACATGCAGAAGCCTGGATTGATCAAGACAGATACACTTCACTGTTTACTTGAACACAAGTAATGCTGACATGCTTCAAGGGTGAGCACAGTAAAGGTGTAAGACTAGGAGCTGGGACTGCGGTGTTCTGTTACACACCTCCTGGGTGATACAAGCAACCCACAGAGGTCCTGGGTATCACAGTCAGCTCATAAGGAATGAATAATATGTGTCCTTCCTACGTTTTATAGATTCTGGCAAGGCCTTATTCATTACTGTTGGTTAAAAGAAAAACAGACAGTACCTCAGACATGAAGTTCTGTGAAGAGATGCACTAAGCACATTGCAGGATGAATGATAAATCCAGTTAAAGCAGCCCTGAATCCTATTTGAGGGGGAAAAAAAAACAACCTGTTAATCTATTTTCCTATCATCTTTTGTCACCTGGCATTCATTGGCACTCCAAACACTCTATTTTTAAGAAAAGTTGTAACAAAGCCACTGTTGTATTCGAAGGACAACATGCATACCGGGAAAATATAAGCTTTTTCCTCAAGAAAAAAGCCCATACATGCTTTTCATTCTCTCTGATTTCTCTTCCTCTGCCTACAAATTTCACCAAGGGGTAAAAAAAAACCCACAAGACAAAAAATACACTTGGTCAATCAATAACAGTTTTCAGAAGTGTCTTTAAATAGTTTTGATACGATTAAAACACGAGTTAAAGCATGCACTCAGTGTGTATTGTATCATGACTTCTGCACTACAATATTGCAATGTTTGCCAGTCTCATTTGCATCAAGTATTACAGTTCTAAAAAGTGAGCAGAAGTTACCAGTGGCAAGGAGTCTCTCAGATATACGCATACAGGCATAGGAAAGAGAGCAAAAGAAAAAAAAAAAAAAAAAAAAGAAAAAAACACTCCTTTTTACATGACACCAAATCACGTGCAAACGCTTTGGACTCCTAAAGAATCACAGCCTCATCATGTACGCAAATCAAACTGCACAGTTTCCTCCTACTAATTGCAAACCTTGTATTTCATTGTTTTTCCAAGACATCTGTAAAGTTTTTTCTCAGAAGAACATTTAAAAGCATCTTTTTTTCTTACAGAAATAGTAAGCTAAAACACCAAATATGTCGCATAAGCTTAAGTTTCCTATAGAAAAACTTGTGTGCAGCTGAACACTGGCAACCTGGCCAAACAGAGCCTTCATGCTATGCATTTTACATTTGACACAGAAGAGAAAGTAAGATTTTTAAAATCAAAATATAAGCTTGGGACAAAGAGCACACAGCTAACGATGCTGGCACAAGGACCACTCACTCCAGCACGGGACACATGTTGCAAGCATAGGGTACACACAGAGAACAAAAGCATTTAAAGATTTTTTTATAACCCTGAGTAAATACAGTGGGAATCACAAGTGTTTATAAAGAGTAAACAGATACCGACTTTTCAGTGGTTCTTTAAAAAAAAAAAAAAAAAAACCAACAAAAAACACAAAGGGCCATCAAATTAAATCAGAAAGAGGGAGGTTCAGAAAAGTAAAAGGTAGCGTTGCTTCTCAGGGTTTGAGGTTAAGCGAGGAACGCCTCAGGACAGGATGCTGAGAGTTTATGTGACTCCAGGAGAGAACCGTTAAGCTGATGAAAGAGAGCTCTGTAGCAGCTGCTAAATGAGACGGTATCTGTGACTCCTGAAACCCCCCAACACTTAGAATATTTTAGGTCACTACCTTGCTCCGCTCTTCTCCAGACAACAATTTGGCAGTTTCTAGAGAGCAGATCGAATACGACTAGTCTTACCTCTCCCTGTAAAGCAAAATCCACTCTCGGCACTGAAACAAGAGATC
>VZSZ01011977.1:0-10456 GCA_013398815.1 Ibidorhyncha struthersii | reverse complement strand
TCCTTGGGTATTCTGTATTGGTATTGGAATCAATATTGGTTCTTTAGTGTTACTAATGTTAATCATTTAGTCTTACTCTATTAAATCTGTTTATATTTCAGCCCTCAGGTTTCCTTGTTTTTCCCTGATTCCCCTTCCCGGGTGCAGAGGGGTTATAGGATGAGAGAATAATTGTCTAAATGACAATAAATTGTTGTGGGTTTTCTCAAACCGTAACACCAGCAAAACCCCCTTGGGATCACCCACCTCCCTGTCTCCCGTCACTTGTGCGGTACCAACCCCTCGCACCCGGGCAGTTTCACGCCTGTAAAGGGCCATGCAGTGGAGGGCTTCGGGACCCCGCTCGAGCCGCAGGCAGCGATGACATTTCCCTCATCACCATCCCCCTCCTAACACCTCCCGGGCCCAGCTGCCCTTCCCCACCGCCAAGGGAGTGAGGCGGCACGGGGGGGGTCCAGCTCAGCCCATCCTTGGGCCCTGCCCCCCCAGAAATGCCTGGGTGAAGCAGAACGCCAGGCAACGAGCATGGTGGCCCTGTGGATCCCTGGCAGAGGCTGCCCGAGGTGCAGACAAGGGGTGTTCCTCCCATTGTCCTGCCCTGGCCAGGCACGGCAGAGGGAGAGACAGATGGCAGGGTTTGGCCCACGGATGTTTCTTAAGAGCCAATGAGGAATTTCAGAGTATAACCTTTCTCTGGCTGTTTATTACTTGCCCCTTCGGACAAGGGAGAGGGCATGCTGCAGTCTGCAGATGGCTCCAGGCTATGTCTGCTCCTCCGGAGCTGGTGCCAAGGGTCTGCAGCAGCTCAGGATCCAGCGTTGCTTAGCTGCTGGAGCACTTGACTGTCAGTTGCTCAGTGTTCCCATCTCCAGCTCTTCATCTTCCTCCTCGGACCAGCTCAAGCTGTCATCAGAGTCCTCCCACTGCGCTGCCCCGGGCTCCTCCGCCTTGGCAGTCGCCTCCTTCTCCTGCTCACCATGGAACTGCGGCCTGCTCTGGGGGAGCTCCAGCCTGGCCCAGGAGCCAGGGCTGGCTTTGCGAAGTGCGATCTCTACCTTAGCAGGGACCATGCTCACAAAGCTTTTCTCTATTTCAATGACCTAGAGAGAGGCAAAGGTGCAGTGAGCTGGGCAGGAGAGGGCAGGCAGCACACACTCATCCTTCCCTTTACTGGCTGAGCCGTGCCAGTGGAGGAGAGAGGAGAGATGTCCTCCTGTGCCAGGAGACAGAGCAGGATGAAACCGGGCTCCAGCTGAGCTCCACAGTGTTACGTCTGCACTGAGGCATGGGCATATCCACAGCGCCCACCGGCAATAAAAGCAAGAAATGCACGTGCAAATTCCCGAGTCTCACTGCTCCTCCACAGCCAGCAAGCGGCTGCAAAAGCAGAGAGCAAGTGTCTCAGCAGGATTGCAGGGGGAGACAGGGACCTGCTGGGCCAAAGACCCTTTGGGGCAGTCTGGGGCCAAAGCCACAGCACCTACAGAGCCAGCAGCAACATCCAGCTCTGCTCTTAGTTCAGGATCAATTGGTGCCGCCACCAGCAGACTCTGAAACAGTCCCTCCTCACAACTTCTAAGGCATTTCCTAGCAGAGATGGCTGTAAATGCCGGCACCTGGGCAACTTGTCCCCCAGGTGATTCCAACAAGAGCAAGCCAGCGCTGTGGCAGCGTTTAAAAAGAGTAGCCAGTGTGCCCTCAGGTAGTGCAGAACAGTCAGAGGGGTGCCAAGCCCAGGCACAGCCCTGGTGTGGCTCCCAGGGGGTGCTACCACTATCAATAGAGAAAAATCTAATTTAATTGCCAGCTTTTGCTGCTATAGAAAACTGGAGCTCTGGAGATAAATGGGTCTTCTCTGCTGTGATGGCTGTGGTGGACCTGTGTTCTCTGCAAGGCTTTGAGAGCTGGCAATGAATTGCACTGAGGGACAGACTATGAAATGGCTGTTTGTTCCACAGATGTGCCAGCTGGGGAAGAAATGGCATCCCAGGGGCCACAGCACTTCTATCTAATTTCTTCTCTAATACAGCCAAAGTTGGCCTCATGCATAAGCAAGATGGTGCAGAAATTGCAGCAACAACCATTTTGCTGCTTTTTCAAAAGTCTGAGAATCCTGACTATGCAGAGAGTAATTTTCCTTACCAGGAGCCCATGTTGGGGGCTGCAAGCGCTTCTCCCAGAGCACAGGCTGCCTTGCAGCATTGGAGCCCAGCCCCACGCAGACTATGGGAATAGGGAAATCAAAGTAAACAGCATCTTACCCCCCAGAGATCCAGTTCTGCCTGGAAAATCTTATTCCCTTCAAAGATGATGTGAACCTCCAGCTGAAAGACAGACAGAAAATGACCTGAGTGGGTAGCACAACACTGCCAGAGCTCTTCCCCCAGACAGCGCTGCTGCCTTCCAGCACGATAACGCATCCCACATCCTGGCTCTGGTGTAATGCTCTGGCGGTCCCCTCAGCACCTGGGAGCATTTCATCCCCTTCAGAGCATGCCCGGTTCACCTCTGCCACCAGTCGAGGGATTCAAGGCCAGCAAAGCCACCTGCTGTGGCTGGAAGCCACTGAGCCAGAGTGGCCAGGCAGAGGCTGCTGCTGCAGCAGGGAAGCCGCCGGGCTCTCAGCTCCAGGATGGAGATCAGCAGTGCCAGCCCCAGCTGCAGCAACAGACCAAACAGGCCATCAAGGAATGCCAGTACTGGGCTGGCTCTTGGCTGTTGGCTCATCAAAATCAGGTGCCATGAAAGCCCACATCCCCAGTCCAGCTCTGCCGGCCCCACTCACCATGGTGCGGTTGGCTTTCACGCTGCTGAGTGTGGGCAGGGGGTTCTTGGCATAGACCGTCACCACCACCTGGCTGCTGGTTTGGTGCCAGTCCTGCCGGCACGATACCGCCTTCTTGTCCTGCCAGGGAGAAGGACCCATCACAGCACAGTGTTGGGCCCAAGCACACCCCAAACAGAGGGAATGTCTGTGCCGGAGGATGCTCCTTTGCACGTCTCCTTCGCAGGGCACCAGCTGAGGCTGGCGTCAGCTAAGCAAGATCAAACGCTGCCTTTCATGCAGGTTTTTGAAGGGAGGTGGTTCACGCAAAGGTGGGCAGCCCCTGCCAGGTTGTCCCATGCAACATGGGGCATCTGTGTTGTGCTTGGGCTTGCTCCAGAAGGACGTGTTAAGACTAGAGACAGCCCGTTCTTGTTCCAGAGTCATTCTGCTGTACCCAAGCTCATAGGCACTGCACACAGTCAGGAAACTCAGTCTGGAGGGCAGTGCAGGGGCTGTTGCTGGACATGAATCATGCTACTACACTAAATTTGAGAGACAGATGAGCCCCAACAGGCCACGTTTCACCTTTCTTCCACAGGACCCCTGCCTCGTCCATGCCGCCAGCAGCTTTGGCCCCACCAGGCATTTCTGAGCATCGCCAGGGACAGACCCCCTGCAGCCCTCAGCATTGGCAGCCAAAGAAAGGCCCCAGGAGGAATTCCAGCCCCAAATGCAGGTGACAATTAGCACAAAGCATCTGCATCACAATGGCACAGTTCATTCACTGCAGCCTCCTTTACATCCACTATATATTTTCTGCTCCAGGACAAAAAACTGTACTCAGCACTGGTGAGGCCCCACCTTGAATACTGTGTTCAGTTTTGGGCCCCTCACGACAATACAGACATTGAGGTGCTGGAGTGTGTCCAGAGAAGGGCAACAGAGCTGGTGAGGGGTCTGGAGCACAAGTCTTGTGAGGAGCGGCTGAGGGACCTGGGGGTGTTCAGCCTGGAGAAGAGGAGGCTGAGGGGAGACCTTCTCACTCTCTACAGCTCCCTGAAAGGAGGGGGTAGTGAGGGGGGGTCGGTCTCTGCTCCCAAGGAACAGGCGATAGGACAAGAGGAAACAAATTGTGCCAGGGGAGGTTTAGGATGGATATTAGGAAAACTTTCTTCCCCGAAAGTGCTGTCAAGCACTGGAACAGGCTGCCCAGGGCAGTGGTGGAGTCGCCATCCCTGGAGGGATTTAACAGCCGGGGAGACGTGGTGCTGAGGGAGATGGGGTAGTGGTGGACTTGGCAGAGCTGGGTTAATGGTTGGATGTGATGATCTTAAAGGTCTCTTCCAACTGTAACAATTCTGTGATTCTATGATGCACTTTCAGGGATATCCTGGGCTGCTTCAGTGCAACTTTCCCAGCTCAAGCCTGTTTTCAGGGTTTTTCAGCCTTCCTAGGGAAACCTACACACACACACACAATGTTGGGAAATGGGATCTTCTCCCCCACTTCCCCTCCATACCACCACGTTGCTAAGTAGATGAGGTCCCCCCTGGAAAGTGGTTGCAGAGGGAAATGTTCATTAAAACCAAATTCAGGCATCTGCAGTCACCTGTCAAAACTTTCGGGGTTTTTTTTGCAGGGCTTTTCCCGTGCTCAGCTGCCAGTCCCTGTGCAGCAGCCTGCAGCGCTGGCTATGCTGTGCCTGGGGCCAGCTCCTGCCTCATTCAGCTTCCTGTTGCACATCTGCCCACTGGGTGTGAGACCTGACATGTTTTGTGAATGTAGGAGCAGCATTTTAAACAGCAAATGGGTAAAGATTAGGCATTCCAACCCCACGCAATCATCTGTCGGCAATTATGAAAATTAAAAGAATTAAATGCAGAAGCCCGCATGAATGCAGAGCAAGGGAAGGAGTGCTCCTGGGGTGCCAGTAATGCCACTTTGCTCATGCGAGTCGGCTGCGCTGAAAGCCCCCTTACCCCCTTCCCCGTCCAGCAGTGCTGTCCCCTGCTGCAGCCCGGCTGCTCCAGGAAGGCGCTGAAATCCGTCGTTTTGACTCCACAGCAGCTCCAGTACTTCATCCTGGGAAGAATGGGGTGACCTGAGCGGGGAGCGCCTGCGGGAGCAGGAGAGGGGACCACAGTGGGCTCCGGCACAGTGGGGGAGAGGGGCTCAGAACCCACAGCTCCCCCTGCCCATCTGTCACCCCGGGGGTGTCACCCATCACCGCACCAGCTCTGCTGCTGAAGCCATGCAACCTTGCGAGGCGGCACTGTCAGCCCTCAGCAGGGTCAGTTTGCTCCCCAGTAAAGCGTCGTTTCTTACCCCTCGTGGAAAACAGGAACGCCAGGATGGAAAGTACAAACCTCTGCATTGCTCCCTGTGCCCTGGTAGACCTGTGGAGCGAGAAGCAGGGGGAAGTTTTGGCTGTGCAGCCAGGCGTCCACCCGTCGGTGCCCATCCCTGCATAAGGCACAGCATAATGCCCAACATCACCCTTTTCCTGGGTCCAGCATCTGTGAGGCTTTACTCTGGGACTATGCCCAGCTGCCAGCCTGACACCGGTCCCTGCTCCCTGCCAGCAGGGCAGCCACCCCAGGAATCTGGAAGACTCTTGCAGGAATGTGGCTGGGAGGCAACCAAGCCAGCCACTCCAGGGACGGGATGACCAGGAGCACATGGAGCTGATGGCCACTGCCACCTCCCACCTGCCCGGCGCCTGGCTCCTGGCCCCGCATCTGGCAGTAGCTGGGAGATGAGCCCCCATGCCAGACCCGCAATGCTGCCAGCCATGCAGCACAGAGCATGCGCAGATGGGCCTCTGCTGGGTACTCACCGCCTTGCAGGGTGCGTTCTTGCAGGTGGTGCCAGCTCTCACCTGAACAGATGCCTCCCCTGCGAGAGCAACATAGCTTCACCCCAGGGCATGCGCCTGTGCCCAAACCCTCCCTGCAGCCATGTCCTCAGCTGAGCATGCATGGCCTCAAGTGTTGCCCACAGCAATGTGCTGCCAAGACGTGGCACTGGGGGTTTGCGGGTGGCGGGGCACACGGCGCCCACCACCCTGCACTGAACCTGTGGTGCGGCACCCCATGCTGAACTCGCCACGTGCGGCCCCGCTGCCATCCACCAGCTCGTCACTACCTGCATGACTGCCCTCAGGTGCCTCATCCTTGGAGGACAGGTTCAGTCTTTCCAGTGCCTGCTCCAGAGACCTGGATACTTTAATTGGCAGCAGTTGTCTTGGCTCATCAGAGCTGGGAAATAGCAACATCAAGGGCCCAATGGGTTGGGGTATTTTTTGCAATGTAAGTGCCGTTGCCTCTCCTGAGGAAGCAGCAGGGCAGGACACATGCAGAAGAAGCAACACAGGTAGGGCGACATTATCAGCTGAGCCCGTCTCACCTTGGTCTTTCCCGCTGCATCTTCTCAGCTGATTTTGGTCCTTGGATGATGAGCTCCTCCACTGGTTTGGCCTTCGGCTTGTCTGAGGTCTCCTCTTGGCTGAAGGACTCAGGGGGCTTCTCCTTGTTGTGAAACCCCTTTGTGCATCCCTGAGCAGCAGAGGCAAGCCTGACACCTGCTTTGCTCTCCCTAACCTGGCAGCTGCTCCCAAACCATGCAGGTTTCCACACTCTGGTGGCTCTGTGTCCTGCAGGGATGGGCTCAGACCCTGCGCCATGCTGGGGGCTGCATCCTCAAGGATTGCCGGGGACAAGACGGTGTGGCAGCCTCACCAGAGCCATGGCAGCCAGGTCTCAGCTCTGCTGCACCCCAGCGTGGCAGTTGAAGGGCAGCAAGTCTCCCACATGTCCCCAGGCCTCTGCTGCTGCCCTCCCTCCCCCAGGCTGTTCAGACTGGCACTTGGGGCATTTTGTGTTTATCCCACAGGATCCTGGTGGGGGATCCCAGCCCCTTCCAGCAGCCTTCTCTGGGAGCAGCTCCCCCAGACTGTGGGAGCAGCACCCTTGCTTGCAGGCTCCTTGGAAGCAGATAGGAAATCCCCAACGGGCAGGGCAAGGGGACGGCCTTGGTGCGGGATGGGTACAGGGCAGGGGCACGGAAGAGAGGACGGAGGAGCAGCAGGTGCATTTGGGCTGGCGGGTCGCTCACCTTTATGGAGAGAAACTCGGAGAAGTCTGTCGTGCGTTTCTTGCAACAAGACCAGCCCTAGCACCAGGAGGTGACAAACTGGTCAGGGGTGGGCCGTCCCGCCAGGCACAAGGTCCCTCGCTGCGGCTGCAGCCCTGGCTCCTGCCCCACTCACCTTCAGGGCATCATGGAATATGGGGACGCCCGGGTGATACAGGCAGGAATCTGAAAAGGGAAAATTGGGCAGAACCTTTCAGGAGGATTAATCCTGCCCACGAGCCACCCATGACACCCGGCAGCTCCTGAGCCAGCTCCGGCCATGCAGGCTGCCAGCACTGGGCTTGGCTCAGCCTTGCCGGGGCCTCTGTGGCCGAGGCCGCAGCCCGGGAAAGCGGCAGGCATTCCCGCTCACCCCAGTGCAAGGCAAATGAGGCCACTTACCCTCGGTGTTGTGCTCCGGATCAAACCTCTGCCCACAGCCCTTGTTGTAACACAGCAACGCCATAGCTCAGGCGTACTTGTGACGTCCTTCACCCCTTCCACAAAAATCCCATCAATCTCATCCCTGCCCAAGATCCCGCCTCTGCTTGCCTGCAGTCTCCAGCCGAGGCGCAGGGAGGGGGCTTTGCCTATCTTTGGAGGCAGCTGGAGGAGGTGGCTGGTAACTGGAGAGCAGGCTAAAGATGGACATAGTGGCTCAGCAGCTGACGGGACCCGGCACCCATGTTATCTCGAGAGGCATTTCTGTCCTGCCCCTGCACCCGGCAAAAGGAATGGGCACTGGCGGGACGCGGGGGGGGGGAGTGGTGTGACTCTGCACCTGGGGTGGGCAGAGGACCTCCCAGAACCTGCTGCCCTGCCAGCATCTGGCATGGAGGCATCGGTGCCAGCCTGGTGCTCACACTCAGCTCGGGGACCTGCAACTCCTCTTGACCAACTGGTCTCAGTTTCTTTAGCATTTATAGAAGCAGCCGAAAGTTTCCTGCAAAAGAAGGGAAGCGACTTCACAGAGTCACAGGGCAAGAACTGTGCTGATGTCCCCCAGCACCAAAAGCCACGACCATCTGCTAGACAGAGGCACCAGCAGACCAAAGCAGCACATGTGGCCAAGACATCCTTTGATGCAGGGTCTTGTGCAACCCAGGGATGAGATCTGTCCTCTGGAAGATCATTGTTGTCACAGAAGAAGAGCACAAAATCTTACCCTGAGGCCCACTGTTCCCAGGAGGGGTTTGCTCGGATTCCCTCCTCCCATGCTGGAACCCAAGTGTTTTCCTCTACAAACAGAAAAACCTCTTGAGAGCAAAGGTTTTACTCGGTTCCTACAAGCATCTAAAACAAGTATTCTTTTCTTTTTGTTGTTCCTGTTTGCAGAGACAGCTGTTTCCTGGGTGCTGCCCTCACCTGCCAGAGCACACAGAACCTGGAGGGCGTTTCTGCTCAGGAATCAGGTTTGACATAAGCCCTTGGCACTATCAGATGGCACAAAGGGCAGGTCCTGCAGGCAGCAGCTGCCCAGGGAGTCCACTCAGGAGCGGCACCCACAGGGTCTGCTGTGGCTGATGTACCACCACCACCATCCCATGATGTTTATTTAACCTAGTTAATCCCCCTACAACAGCCTGCAGGATCTGCTGCCACCCCAAGGGGATCTCCAAAGTCCAGAGTTAGGACAAAACCTTGCCAAAATTCTAGAGCTCACCAGGCTGATCACTCCAGACTCATCTCCCACTGCCCCACTGCTCCACCTCCAGCTCAGTTCTGCCATCCCCACCTTGAGATGCCCCAGCCAGCAGCAACCTCAGGCTATTCCTTGTCATCTCATTAGCAAGGAAGACAGCCCTGCTGGAAGGGAGGACACATATCACCACCATACCTCCTTATACCTGTATATAAGCCCACTTCCAACCCAAAAGCAAGGAGGGAAACGAAGAACTGGGGAATTGTCACACCACCATGAGCCTTCAAGCTGATGCCTCCCTCAAGGGACTGCAGTGCCTCAAGACACAATAAATGACCCGATGTTGCCAAAAGGGGGTAAAAAAATGCCTCTGCTCAGGTGGGAGGGATCACTTGGGACCCAGGAAGCCAGGCAGAGCCCTGTGACAGGGAAATTTGCAGTCCCAGGGGGTCGGAGCAGAGCTATAGGGTTTCAGATCCCCTTGTCCTTTCCACAGGCTGTCACAAGGCTGCAGCTGTCACTGTCCCTGTGCCAGGGAGAATCCGGAGCTTAGATTACCTCCCTGGCCTTGGAGAAAATGCCAAGGGGATGCTGTGGCTGACCCACAGGCCGAGGCTCATCGAAGCGGGACCAGCAGGCAGCTGGGGGAGCTGTGGCCAGGAAGAGCCCCCTCAGCACCCCAAAAGCAGCAGCACCACTCTGCCCCTCTGCTGCACTGCTGCAACCACCTGCAGGGAACGAGGTGGCTGGAAAGACAGAAGCTGCTGGGAACAGAGCACGGTGACATGCAGTAAATTGGGGTGTCCGCAGCTCCCGGCCCAAGGGGAGGTTCCCCAGGGAGGACAAGGTCAGGGGGTGCAGCCTGGGAGACAGACGTGAGACATCCACAAGAGAGATGAGCTCCAGGGGAACTGCTGTCGGCCACCAGCAGGCTCAAGGCACTGCTAGAGCTGGTGCTTTAAAAATTAGGAAAAAGGAGGCAACAAGGTTCAGGTGAGGGCCTGCTCATCCACCATGCAGCAGCTAGTTTGAAGCCGTGTCTTCTGGCAGTTACATTTGGGCCACAGGGCTGCATTGCTGGGTCCAGCTCTCCTCCAGGGCAGAGCTCCAAGTCAAGCAGAAGTCACCACGTGAGCAGGGCCAGTTGTGACCAATACCTCCGAAACAGCTTGCAAGGAATGGGCCAGCTGAGAATTAAAAATAAAGCCTGTTTGATTTATGGGTGCTGAATTTGATATATAACAGAAAAAAAAGGAGGTAGAAAAAAAGAACTAAATGATTCTCAGACTCAATTGAATGTGTTTGCCCTTGAACGATCAGGGTCAGCGTAAAACAGCCCGCCAGAGTCCCGGGCAGAACATGCTGGATGCCTCCAGGGAGAGAAACGCAGCTCACCCTACCTTTTCAACCATTCAGGATGCTCTGTGGAACCCAGGGTAGCAGAAAGGGAGTGCATTTCTAAAGCATCGGAGTAGCTCCTCTGTACAAAAGGCTGGTTAGGAGAAGAAAAATCCCTGACATACCTATTATTGCTATGTATGCTGCACAAAGCTTGTAGGCAGGATTCACGTTTTAGTTATTTGGGAAATGAAATCTTCCCCATAAGAGTATGTGCTGAATACCCAAGGACTATACCCAGCCCGTTCTACCCGTAGAAGCTGTGCACTCCCAGCAGTGACAGCCAATGTGGGACACTGCCAGCGCTGCGGCTTTGGGAGGAAGGGAAGGGCTCCGGGCTCCGGCACCGGGGCAAGGAGTTCTCAGGATGGCAGCCATCACAGGAGAGAGAGAACTCCTCAGCAAACTTCCTGATTTCTATGGAATGTGCCGTTCGTGGTATGCAATACCACGAACGGCCAGCTTGGGCCAAGTACCCATCCCCGCACCTGGCGAGCTCGGAAACACCGAGACCTTGA
>VZSZ01011976.1:98355-137858 GCA_013398815.1 Ibidorhyncha struthersii | reverse complement strand
TTTTTTTTAAACGAAAACCTCGGAAGCGAGCCTGGGGTGGAGAAGGAGGGCGCTAGCGCTACGTGAAGCTGAATTTTAAATTACGTAACAGTTAAGGCGGCCATTGGCAGCCATTACTGAGCAGTTGTACGGTACTCCCGAGCAGGAACACGTAAACCATGAAGAATATGGTACGTGCAGAGGGAAATATCGGAGTTTGCTTTTAGAGGAGGGTGGTGCGTTTGGTTATGCTTAAGGAGTGAATTTTTCCGGATCTGGGCGTTACGAGCGTGCTTGAGCACCCTGTCAGCGCAGGTCTGGCTGCCGCGGGTAGGGAGGGGGCTTGGATGTCTTTCGGCAGAGGAAGCGTTAGCGGGGAGGAAGGTTCTGGAAGCAGCGGTTGGGGCCGGTGCGCAGCCGAGAGAGGAGGCGGAAGCTGCGGTAGCCGTGCATGGCGGGTGGCGAGTTCGTAGATCACTTGACGTGCCCGTTAGCCCAGCTGCTGTGAAAGCGGCGCTGGAGGAGGGGGGACACACGGCTATGGAGGTCAGTCCGTGCGCCATCCGGGGAGTCGCCTTTGCCCCTGCGGGGTGCTAACCGGCCGGGGCGGCGTTGCTGGTAATGGCGGTGGCGAGGGGGGAGGGGGTAAAATGGCGGCGCCGAGGCTGGTTTGTGTGGGAGGCTGTGAGGATCGCTCCGAGGGCGAGAAAGCCGAGTAAGGCGGGAGGGCTGCGAGGCGGGCAGGCACCTGTAGTTGTCTGGTATCTGCGGGGGTGGGAAAGAGCGCTGTGCAAGCTCTTCCCGGTGCCGTGTGTGTGTAGCCGCACGCTAGAAGCGGTATGCGGCACTTGTTTTTTTTCTTAACCCGAGGACCGGGGTGTTAGTTGTTATTTATTTATTTATTTTTGTTTGTTTGTTTGTTTGTTTCACCTGGGGTCGGTGCTTACAGAAGGTCTTTCTTCCCGCCGCATCGCCGTCCCTGGAGGCGACGGCTGCTCTGGGCGCCATTTTCCCCTTCTCGCTGCGGGGGCCCCTGTTTTCCTGATCTCCGCCACATGGCGGAGCCGGTACGGTAACCGCTTCGCTACTGATAGCATCAGGCGGCGGGGGAAGGGGGAGAAAGAACCAGGCTGCTGGGTTGCAAAGCTCTGCAGAACGTATAGGGGCTAACGGAGCGCTTGGAGAGTGGGGGGAGAGAGAGCAGTGTCTTCCGAGTTTGGGACCATTAAACCCAGCTTTGCTTTTGGCCGGCCTAGCCGTAGTAGTTCAGAGATCCTATTCGCTTCTCTCTGTTAACCATTGTTGTTACTTGGGTTCTTAACTCTGCAGAAGTCTGCGGTCGGCTTGGGGTATTTATGCACACGTTATTGCTATATGCAACACGTTTCCTTTCTCTGATGATGAATTTTCCAGCAAAGGCTACGTATTTTCCAGTCCTTTGAAGTGTTGATTTAAGCCTGTGAAGGGAAGCTTAAAATAAGCACTAATGAAGATTCTACAGAACTCGTATAGATGTCCTTTTGGGCTCCATTCTTGCCACAGAACGTTCTATGGAAATCTTGAGAGATGTTTTGTCTACAGCTTTTATATTGTGGGCCTTGGTAGGGGTGGGTTTTATGTATTGGGGGGTTGCTTTTACCAAATGAGGATTTGCATCAAGATTCTGAAAGGGACTGGAGCGATAGTAATTTTTATCATAAGTTTTTCAGCTTCAGCATGAGTTTCAGGTGGTCAGAGCTCTCTGGACCCTGGTGGGAGGTTAATGCTGGACTAACCAGAGCTTCTTAAAACACTCATTTAAGACAAATAGTGTCCCTACATCCAAAGGCTCTGTGTGTATTAGTGGAACAACATGTTCATGATACTTTCACCCAGTGGTTTTAATTGGAGAACTGGTAGTGAATTTTCTTACTGCTGTGTCCTGACATATGTGGTGCCTAGATGTTGTTCTGGGTAGGGCATGTACTGCATGATATGTAATACACGGAAGGTTACAGTTTCTAGGAAGTTGTACACCTGTAAAGCGTGCTATTACTCTGTTTAATGTTTATTAGTAATGCGTGGTATATGTTTGTCCTTTGAAAATCAAATGCAGTTGTTACAGCTGATAGATTCCATTCTTCCCTTGAGTTTCATTTATGTAACTTTTTTTAACAGTAGACATAACGCTTACTGGAAAAATCCTACCTACCTACTAAATCTGCTCGATTCGCATATTTTTATAAGAACATAAACGTGCACTATTAGATGTATGACAATCGGTTATATAGGAAAAAAGGGTCTTTTGTGGGCCTGCGAAACTGTAGCAAGTAGTCCTTCAAGCGGAACTGAAGTAAATTCAAGGGAGGATTTTTTGGCGGTATTGTTGCTTAAAATGGTTTACCTGCTAGCCTACTCAAATTATAAATGATGGTATGACTTTGCAGCATATGACTTTTTAGTCCAAGTCTGGTATGCAGCATCCTTTCCCCTTATTGCTTTCAAGAGATGAGGCGAAAGGAAACTCGACATAACATGGGTTGGCTGCTTTTAAAGCTATGTCTAATTTTGTCTGTCTGTACAAGGAGGAGACAGTACTAGCTTCCTCTGTGCTCCCTTATGAAAAAATACAAGATCCAACAGCAGATTCCAAGTGTTTTAAAGAGACATTTAAATTGATCGTTTTCAAATACAGTGTTTATTGAGGGGGGGAAGTGTATAATGCTTGACTTCCTTGTCAGACTGCAGTACCTGAAACTGCTAACAGGGTGATGTGTTTTGAACAAAAGCTGATTCAATATTACCTACAGTAATTGACTTCCTGTTACATGCATCTAGATCCAGGCCTGCCTTGGAAAACCTCAGAAAACATCTACATGCAGACTGAATAATGCTTTTAAAAGCCTTTGTGCACTGAACTGTTTTGCCTATTTTCCGAATATTATTGTTTGTCACTGGTTGTTTAATTTCCTTTTTACATTTATTTTGATATCCAGTGCATAGTTGGTCCTTATGTTTGTCGGTTACAGCTAACTATGCAGTGTTTGGGTTGTTCAAAAAACAGCCACCACCTTTAGTATAAAGCTGAAGTAATCATTGCATTTGGGTTCTCTTGTCTCTAGCAGGACAGTTTTCTTTCAAACAACATTCTGAAATCTTACTTTTTGTGGAAGGGTAATACTGCTTCATGCATTTTAGTTGTTGCCTTTTGACATACGAAACTGCAAAATGTATGATCTAGTAATGCTTTTGTGTGTAGAAAATTACAGTTAACGATGCCTGCTTAGTATAAAAAGTTAGTATAAAAGTATTTTTAACTTGTTGATGTTCTAAGGTTGTCCTTCCTGCTTTAGTATAATACCGTGTACAAAATATACTGCCTTATTATTGGTCCTGGGTTTTTTGTTTGTTTGTTTGTTTTTTAATGATGTACTTGTCATCACAGCAGAAATGTCTGCTGAACAAGTGCAATTACAACTTTTCTGAAAGGTAATAGAACAAAATCTTACTGAAAGCATAATTTGTATTAGTGGATACATATGCAAATATGTATTCACATTTCAGTTTTAAAGGGAATCCACTTAGTTTTGGTACTGCTGCTGCTGAGGGTGGATAGGTTTACTGCTAATTCCAAAGGTGCAGGATCCCAGATTAATTTTACAGGTGCGTCATCTTTCATTTGTTTTAAGAATTAACGAGAAAATACAAATTGGTGACCCATTTTAGAACATCTTCAGCCATGTCTTCATTGGTTTTTATTTTTAATGCCTTGAGTAAATAGCATGATAGTGTTCATGTAAAACAAGTTGTGCCAGAACGTATTTTAAAAATAAATGCCATCTGAAATAGAATCAGACAGTATAAATGAATTCATGTTACCTTTAATGAGAACTTCTGGTTTTGTTTTTATTTTTCATTTGTTTAAAAAGCTCCGAGAGGACTATTCTGGAAGTCTTTGAGTGTGATCTCTTGTTCTTAATATTTGGAGGGAGAGATGGGAAGAAGCGCGTTATTACAAATCTATATCGTAAAAGTGGACCCATAGAATTGCGTAAATGGCTTAATTCCTTGACTAGTGCTAGAACATTTAGAAGAGCCAAGTCTCATTTTGAAAAATATGTCGTTTGACACAAGACAGTCTTAGTTGGTGTCTAATTATGCTGATGTAAAGGGTGTATTTTTAATTATATTAACATAATGTTGTTTTCTGTGATAGAGGGAAAAGGAGCAGTTCCGCAAACTGTTTATTGGCGGCTTAAGCTTTGAAACAACAGAGGAAAGCTTGAGGAGTTACTACGAGCAATGGGGAAAGCTTACAGACTGTGTGGTAAGTTTGGCATAGTAATACGCAATGATGGCATAGACTGTTTAGAAACTGTTAAAGTAGGGAGTTTATTTTCTGGATAGCTTAATGAAAATATAGAGTATTAAATTTTCTTAAGTGTAGAGTTGGTTGGTTTGTACATAATTTGGTCAATTGAAGCTATGCATGGATTTGCCCTTGCAAACTCTGCTGATAGATTTAGGGACTATTCACGATCTATTTCCTGTAAAATCTCCCAGATTATCTCTGACCACTGGTTTCAACAGCTGAAAATTTAAACTTGGGTGTCATTGACAGTGCATTAGGGAGTGCTTACACAGAGCCCTGCCACGTCTGTGTGATTGGTAACCTTTGGCAGAGAGCTGGTATCATGGTAAGCAGCCTCAGTAAAGCTGGAAAAGGACATCTTTCTGTGTGATGTTTTCATAAAGTCATTTAGGTTGGAAAAGACCCTCAAGAATCGAGTCCAGCCGTAACCCTAACACTGTCAAGTCCACTACTAAACCCATGTCTATAAGTCTTTAAATACCTCCAAGGACGGTGACTCTTGCAGAACAGAAGTTCTTCCACTGAATTTGTTTTGGGAGTGGTAAACACATATTTCATAACAAATTTCAAGTCTGTGGTGTTCAGAAATCTTAAAAGAAATTATGTGTTTGATTTTTTGAGAAAACAAACGTAAATATAAATGTACATCACTGATATAGCAGCCTTTCTGAATTATGGGTAGAGTCTTGGAGGACAACAATGGTTTGAATTTCTGTTATGCCAGACAGTGCTGTTCATGTACTTAATAAGCATAGCCTGCTACTTTATTATAATCGTGTTTTGAAATCAAGGAAAATGTAAAATCAATTTAATGTGTTTTCTCCAAATGTTGTTAGTGTTAAGCTTAACATGAGACAGGTAGAAATTGTTTAAATATGTTTATTATTTTTAGGTAATGAGGGATCCTGCAAGCAAAAGATCAAGGGGGTTTGGTTTTGTAACATTCTCCTCCATGGCTGAAGTAGATGCAGCCATGGCTGCAAGACCTCACACGATCGATGGAAGGGTGGTGGAGCCTAAGAGAGCTGTGGCTAGAGAGGTAAGTATGGCTTTGAAAGCAGATACATTTCATGCTTTGAAAAAAAGAATCTCTGTTTTGGTCAGACAGTTATGCTTTGTTCTTGTTTGAAATTGCCTGGGTTTAAATTCTGTAGTTAAGAGGCTCTAGTTGGGCACTGTTTCCCACGCTTTTGGTGTGTTAAATGGCACTATTACATAAATGTATTACTTGCTAAGTTAATTCTGGCTGTAGAGTCGTGTCTTCCAAGGGATGCAACTGGGGTCTGAAAGTATTGTTAGTGAAAACATGTTGACTGCCTGTAATTATGCAAATTTCCAAACTAGCTCATCTCTGGAATGGTTGCTGTTACTAAACCTCAAATTAATAAACTCCTTTCAATCTCTCCTGACTCTATTCCAAGATATTTTTGGGTATTTCTAAAAGGTATATAGCGAAAGTGACTAAAAATAGAGAATGTAGTAGGGAAACTGTTCTTTTTTCCAGTGGTGTACAAAATCATCTTGGGACTACTCTGGTTTTAAACTTCAGGGTACAAATTAGGTGTGTGCGCAGGAATGCAGTGCGTCTGTAAACTTTTCAGCCAGGTTACTGTGGCACAGAGGTACTTGCAGAGCAAGTGCAGATTTTAGGTGACTTCTGTTTAGCATGTTGTGGGAGCTCTGGGAGGATTTACCAGTTTATGGTTGCACCCAGATGTTTCAGGGATTTGGACTGATGAGCTAGAATTGAATGAGCTGTCCCAGAGGTCAAGGGAAATGGAAATCATAACTGCTGGTACCCCGTTACCTATCCCAGTTCTCTTTCAATTCCCTGCAGAATGCAGAGTTGGTTAGCATTTGGAAAAAGGTAATTAAAGCAGCATATATGCGTACTGTCTATACACACAACGCTATTGCTGTGCTATAGGAGGAAGTCATTCCTAAAGTGTAAAAAGAATCCTGAACGTGAGGTGTTGTCTTCATATTTTGAATAGGGGTTAAAATGCATAACTGTGGATTTGCTGAGCTTGAAGGACCTTTGCTGTTGATAAGATTGAAATGTGGGCTTCACGCGGCTGTTAGGGAAACGGGCAGAGGAAGCTGCCACATCTTTGTTTCAATTATAAAAATCATACCTTAGTTTAAATTACTAAATGTTTGTCATTCTTTCAAACAGCTGATCATAAGTTTTGTCTAAATATGTTTCCAGGCTTTTCATTTACTTTGTATCTTCTTCAGTGCTTTTAAGGCTTTGACATAAAGGAGGGAGGAAAAACCTTGCATTTAACTCGCCTTAGTTCCCTTCCTGAATGCCCCCCCAAGCAAGGTTACAGGGACATATATCATAAGAGGGCTACCTCAGTACTTGAAAAATGTTAGTTTATCAGTATTCCGTTCCTGAAATCCTGGCAAAATAGCAATTTATGAAATTGTTTTTCTTGGTGGTAATTTAAAGGATTCTTTTAACAGGAATCTGGAAAACCTGGTGCTCATGTTACTGTGAAAAAACTATTTGTTGGTGGTATTAAAGAGGACACTGAAGAGCACCACCTTCGTGACTACTTTGAAGAATATGGAAAAATCGACACTATTGAAATCATTACTGACAGACAGTCTGGTAAAAAGAGAGGGTTTGGCTTTGTTACATTTGATGACCATGATCCTGTGGATAAAATTGTATGTAAGTAAGCTTCATTTCACACTCTCATTTGATAGTATTAATCCTTGCAGTTATGGTAATTGTGTAAAGCTAAACTTAAACTAAAGAGATAATGGGATTAGTTATGGGCTTGAACATTCACTACATTGTAGTTTGGTGAATTGTGTGGGAACACGTGTTTTAAATAAGTACTGGCTTCTTTGCTTAAAAATTGTATGGTATTTTGTTTTGTTTGTTTTTTTTAATGATACAGAATATGTATGGATTAATTCGGAAAATACTTAATTTTGGGAAGCAGTATATTCTTCTTTGTTGCCAGATCAGTACTTAAATGCTGATAGTATCTTACTTGATGTGGTTACAGTGCAAAAGTATCACACCATCAATGGCCATAATGCAGAAGTAAGGAAAGCGCTCTCTAGACAGGAAATGCAGGAAGTTCAAAATTCTAGAAGTGGGAGAGGAGGTATGTAGAAGTAACGGTTAATGGTTTGTGGTTGATTTTTGTGTTCATTTTCCATGATCTCACTGCTTATAAATGTTAAACTGTTACAGGGAACTTTGGGTTTGGTGATGCACGTGGAGGTGGTGGAAACTTTGGTCCAGGACCTGGCAGCAATTTCAGAGGGGGAGCCGGTAAGACAGGCATGTTTGTAGCAATTTTTTTTTCCTTACTTATACTGTCTTTCTGGTTCTGGGTAACTTTGTAAACTACTGCTGTTTAATTTAAATGCAGTTGAAGCAGTTAGAGAATCTTGGGTAAAAATTACTTGCAAACCTCTTCTGTGGCACACAAAGTGATTATGTGGATATTCAGTAAAATGAAGTTTGTTTGGTTTTTTTTTAAGGATTTTATTAAAAGCCAAAATTACCTAAACTTAACAAATTTTGTTAAGGAATCCAGAAATTTCTATGCTGCACTTGCCTGACCTTTGCAGTGGAAGGGCTGTGTCCAAAAGTAAAACTGGGTACCTTGCAAATGCAAGGAAATAGAAGATTTAGACCAATGATTGGATGTGTTATTTCACATACACTTTTGTAAATTCAAGTGTACGTGTGCTTAATCAATAATCTCTTTGAGATTTGGCCTTTAAGGTCACAGGGGTTTGAGAATTCAGTTAGTTTGCTACAGGTGAATTGGAATACTTTCACTTTTTTTTCTCCAACAGATGGATATGGAAGTGGCCGCGGATTTGGTGATGGCTATAACGGATATGGTGGAGGACCTGGAGGTTAGTTTCCTTTTTTGGTGGTGATGGTGGTTGTTTTTCTCTGATTCAGAAACATTTTAACATTCACTTACCATTTTTATAAAATTTATATTAATTTATATTGTTGGCTTTAAGAAGCACACATGGCTGTTGGCTCATATTAAACCTTTATATTACAAATTGTATGGCTATTTCTCGGGCAGCCATACCTTTTCTTTAGAATAGCAGTGTTTCTTAGCAGTGTTTTAATTAAGCCTTTTAATTGAGGCTTTTAGGCAGTCTGACATTTTAAAGGATTATATTGTCATAGGTGGCAACTTTGGTGGCAGTCCTGGTTACGGAGGAGGAAGAGGAGGATATGGTGGAGGAGGACCTGGATATGGCAACCAGGGTGGGGGCTATGGAGGTGGTTATGACAACTATGGAGGAGGTAACCTACTGGCTTGAAATGACCAAGCATTTCAGTTGTGAATTAGTGCAAGTCATTTGAGATTTGGGGGAGGAGGGGGTGTTTTAAATGTTGTCTAAGGAAGCTCTTGTTTTCCAAATAGTGTGAAAGAGTATGAAAAAGCAGTTCATTGCACACTGCTGGAATATCTGTGTGATTTTGTACTTTATTTAAAATTCTAACAATGAGATAACTTTGCGAGTGCTACATGCTCTTAGCTCATCTAGGTATTTCTTCACTTTTGTATTGGTAACGCAGGCAATTATGGAAGTGGAAACTATAACGATTTTGGAAACTACAACCAACAACCTTCAAATTATGGTCCAATGAAAAGTGGAAATTTTGGTGGCAGCAGGAACATGGGGGGACCATATGGTGGAGGTATTGTATATGTTCTGACCTGTCTTGGAGCCAGAGTGGGTGGGCTTTATAGCCTTTTGGAGAGGTGGAAGATAGGACAAAGGGGTAACTGTTTTGAACTAAAAGAGGGTGGATTAAGATCAGATATAAGGAAGAAATTTTTCACTCTGAGGGTGGTGAGGCACTGGAACAGGTTTCCCAGGAAAGTTGTGGATGCCCCATCCCAGGAAGTGTTAAAGGGCAGGTTGGATGGGGCTTTGAGCAACCTGGTCTAGTGAAAGATATCCCTCTCTTATGGCAGGGGGGTTGGAACTAGATGACCTTTAAAAGGTCCCTTCCAACCCAAACCATTCTATGATTCTACGACTGATAGGTAGAAATTGTGTAACTTCTGCAATAGATGGGCTTCAGTGCCCGGTCTGTAAAGATTTTAGCCAAGTTTCATGTTCTTTGCTATCAGCTCACGCTATTTGTAGAGAGTCTGGTTAACGTCCACTGAACTTCCTGGGATTTCTTTTTTTCCACCCTCTTGTTGTAGCGTCGCTTTTTTCTGGCACTTTCTGCTTTTTGTTCTCTAAATGTTATTTAACAAGGCATATAAACTGTGTGAAAAGGAAACAAACACAAAGCCATTTCTTGTAAGGTATAGCATGCAAATAAAGTCAGCCCTCGCAGGCTCAAGACAGTACAGTGCATCAGATTACAGTGACACTGCTGAATCTTCTAAGGTTTCAGTATGTAGTTCTTGTGGCAGTTCTTGGAGGTTATTTAGAGGAAGACAGCAAAATGTTAAATCTTTGTTGTATATGCTGTCTCTGGAAGTAAAGTTAATCTTCATACAGAATCAAAAGCATTCCTGGATTTAAAAAGTGTACTGATGTAACTGTTCTGTTTCTTGTTTTTCTGCAATTGCAGGAAACTATGGTCCAGGGGGCAGTGGAGGAAGTGGTGGATATGGAGGGAGGAGCCGTTACTGAGTTTCTGCAAGCATGCCATGGGTAAGTATGTTTCTAAGTGTTAAAATTGCAGTGATTCTTGAGAGTAGCTGCAGGAGTTAAAAGCTTTTTAGGTTCGTATTATCTTTCCTTTAAAAAATGGTTAGATGAATAATTTCATAACCTATTTTTTTACTCTTTACTTCTGTTGAAACAGGCTTCACTGTATAAATAGGAGAGGATGAGAGCCCAGAGGTAACAGAACAGCTTCAGGTTATCGAAATAACAATGTTAAGGAAACACTTATCTCAGTCATGCATAAATATGCAGTGATATGGCAGAAGACACCAGAGCAGATGCAGAGAGCCATTTTGTGAATGGATTTGGATTATTTAATAACATTACCTTACTGTGGAGGAAGGATTGTAAAAATGCCTTTGAGACAGTTTCTTAGCTTTTTAATTGTTGTTTCTTTCTAGTGGTCTTTGTAAGTGTAGAAGCATTCCTTTGATAATGTTAAATTTGTAAGTTTCAGGTGACATGTGAAACCTTTTTTAAGATTTTTCTCAAAGTTTTGAAAAGCTATTAGCCAGGATCATGGTGTAATAAGACATAACGTTTTCCTTTTAAAAATTTAAGTGCGTGTGTAGAGTTAAGAAGCTGTTGTACATTTATGATTTAATAAAATAATTCTAAAGGAAATATTGTGTAATTTTAGATTTTTTTTTAATATTGTAAACTAAGGCAAGGAGTGGGTAGTATAAGGTCCCACAAATAATATAAAAGCTATTGTTGTACATGTAAAATTAAATGCTGGTCAGAAAAAAGTATGTTGTCTGTAAATGATCAGGTTTAAAATATCTAGATAACTTAAGGGATATCTCTGCAAGGAGAAACACCTTTTTAGATCTTTTAGATGCTGCTTCTTCAATGGCAAGGAAAGGAAATATCCCCAGCGAGGTACTCTTCCAGGGACACAGGTCTAGTACAAGAGAACTCTTGAAAACGTCACTAAGTTCAGCCAGTCTTAAAAAGCTGCGCTGTATTTCTGCAAAGCTTTAACTACAGTAGTTTATAAGGATGCCAACGAAGGCTGAGGGTGTAGAGCAAAATAGTTCTAAGCTTCAGTTAAACTCCTTTAGGTAAGATCTTATTTACTTTTCCTTTCTTAATGTTCCAAAACCAAGAAACTAATATTGTATGACAGTATTTTCAGTATAGTGATTATCGTTATGTAGTTTTAACATAGCAATGAATTGAGTTAACAATTACCAATTGAAAAGAAATTTGTGAATCCTGTTTTCTTGTATTATTAAACTTTTTACAAACAAATTTTTGTTAATTGCAGCTACTTAACATATTTTTTTCCTACTGGAATCTAGCTATGATATGAACCCTGGACAAGCATAGACTGCTGCCACTGTACACTGCTACAGTTGAACAAATGAGACCTGCAAGTGTCCATTAGTAAAGCTTTGCAAGGGTTCCATCCCTGGTCTTGGTAGTTAAAATGGTAGGTCACAAGTTAATTAAATCATACAACTTTATTTTTGCATCCTGCAACATTTTATTTTTTCTTGGGAGTCTATGCATTATGGTGGTTGCAAGGTAATGCAATGAAGGTAGTTCTGTGCTGTTGAAAATGAACTCTGTTGTTATGTGTCTTGTCTGCTGTAATCTATTTTATATAATGCGTTTCATCCTGAAGGTTCCCAAGTAACTGTAGACTGTTTACGTGTAAGGAAAAAAAAATTGCACCACAGAATACATCTGCCTCTGTGAAGGAATGTGTCGTCCATTCTTTTAACAACTGCATAAGCAGTTCTTTAGGAGGGGAAGTGAAAACTTCAAATGAAACTGCAGGTGGTATTTCATAAGTGTACACTAATTACGGAAATTGGAATTTGGCTAGAATGTTGAGGTTTCCACCATTTTTTATAGTTCTTGCAGCTAATAAACCTTAGTGCCAAATTCAGTCAGCCTTACTCTCACTGCATTGAATGTTTGCACCTCAAATTAATGAAAATTCATCAAGTAATGATTTACTCAGAGTAAGGGTGGCATACTCTACTAGATTTGGTTTTTAAATTAAGATCAACAAAACCCACCAAAAAAAACCACACAAAACCAAAAACATGCCCTAATTTCAAAGTTCCATTGCCTTTAAAAGGCTGCCCACTGAAGAACGTGGACTCAGCTAACAAAAGTCCTGTTCCTTTTGTGTTAGACACACCAGTGAACTGCTTATACTTTTTTTAATTAAAAAAAAAAAAAAAAATGGCTGAAGTTCCCCTATTGGTAATTTGGTTTAGACATATGTGATAAACATCTTCAGATACACTTTTTTTTTCTTTGGCAGGAAGGTGCCATGCTGCAGGTAACTAATGAAGAAGTGGTCAACCACAGAAACGCTTCAAGAAATATGAAATTCTGTATCATCAGAAAATAGTTGTTTTTGCTGCCTTCATTAAAAATCTAGAGGTTAAATGAATACTGATAAAACATCACAATTAGTACAGCTCCCTGTAATGCTGGGTTTTTTAAATTATAGTAATAATGTCTTGTAAACCTTTCGAATAAAATTCAGATTCGTTAGGAGAAACAAATCACTAATGTTAAAATAGCAAACATTCTGTGAGTAGAAAATTTAACTACATATTTTTATAACTTTCATAGCTTTAAAATAAAGTATTTTTTATACCAAAGTAGTTCTAGTGTAATGCTTAATAAAACATAGTGTGTGTCTAACATTAAATAATGTTTACGTGCAGCTTTTAGACTGTTTCATGATTTGAAACATTCCATTTTGAGGTGGATTTAAAACAAAGTCAACTTGGCAAGCGTATTCACAGAACTTGTTTTGCTGACCGCAGGCATCTGTTCTCTGTTGGGAGAAACAGTGCTACAGATTAAAAATGCTATTCTTTTTGCTGTTGGACACAATTGCTTTAAAATAGCATTTTGGCTGTGTTTTATATCACTTCATAAAAATATCTCCTCCTTTCCTGTTAATGCAACTAACCACTTAAGACAGTTTGTCAAAATGTGATAGGACAGTAGCTTTATCCTTTTCACCTGTAAAGAGCTTTTAGCATCAAGAGAGAAAGACTGAATGGAATGTAGAGTTCCTGCTGTACCAGAATGGTATTACTGATAGCTGCATCTTCTGGGGGGGGGGGGGGAAGAAAAAAACAAACAAACAAACAAAAAACAAAACCAAAAAAAAACCCACCACAAAACAAAAAAAAACCCAAAACCAAACTTGAAGTGTGAGCTTGGGAAAGCTTCAGCTGGGAATGTATTTGAGGGAAGATATCTTGAGTCTGTAGTGTTTTACCCTGTTACCTACATGGTTTATTCTAAACTTAAAATTTATATGCTTAGCCTTGGCAGAATCATCATGTCTTTAACCTTCTTTATATAATTCAAAAGTATTATTTAAGGATTCACATGTGATTTCTTTTTTTTCCTGTGTTTCTTGAGTTGAACTTTGAAATACTTGCATAGGTAACCGGTGGGCTGCAATGGACACAGAACATGAAGACACGCAAAAGCTGCTTTACTTTCTTCTTTCCAACAGAATGAACTGACCAGTTGATAAGGAATTTGCCTTCTTTCCTGGAACTTAGATGTAGTTAATGGAACTTTTCTCTTTACAGTTGCCAATTCCACATTCCTATGACATAAAAAAACCAAGCACTTCAAAGGGAGTAATTATTCTCTCTCTCTCTGAGATATTTACACTCTTTCAGTAGTTTTGCAGCAAGGTTTAAAATTTACTTGCACTAAGTATGTTACGTATTTCCATAATGAGGATGTTTTAATTTTGATCGACTGGTGATCGGGGAAGGGAGTTTATAGGGGACAGCAGTATGCAAAACACTAAGTTACTGGCTAAGGTCTTGGAAGCTTGGAGTATTTGAGTAAGTTTCCTGTTGTCTTACTGTTGAACTTGCACGACTTCTTTCTTGGTGTGTTCCTAAGAATTAAAGCAAGTGACAGTCACAATGTTTACTGATGAATTCAGTGAAAGAAGTCACCTTTTTGAGTCAATCTGATGCCAAAAGCTAGCAACTTTGAGTAAAAACAACAGAGCGTGGTCAATTGCTGGTCCTCGATTTGTAGACATATTTTTTGTCTTCTGATTTCTAAAAAGTTGGGTTTATGTCACTCTACAGACTTCGTTTTCAAAGTAAGGGTAACATTGCCTGCCAATATGTTTTCGTGTACTAAGAACTGAGGACCAGCTTGTCAGTACTAGGCCCACCTTTCCCCCAGCACACGTGATCTGTAGCAAACTGAGGGAAGAATGTGAAAGACAACAATTTGTTGGTAACCAATATGGTCTCAAAAATCATCAAACCCAAAAACCTACAGTGAAGGTGTCTGTGAAGTGGTGGTGAAGAGGTGAATACTAGGGTTCTGGCTCTTTGGGCTTTGTGTTCTCCATGATGAAAGTTGAATTTCATTCGCTTCTATCTATTACTTGTGCTTCAGGTGCTCAGAAGTGTTCAGGAAAGTGTGATAAATTGCTCTTAATACTGTAAGATTAGCAAGAATTGAACTTTGTCACGTGTGGGGAAGAAGATTGCATTCTTTCAGTTCTATGATGAGCGTACATACTATGTTGGGGATGAAGTCATACTGCTTCTGGGGAAGAAACAAAATGCAGATCTGAATTTTGAAGGAGCTGTCAGCCCAGTTTGTTTTGGCAGCTTGACCACATTTGTGAAAGAGGATTTGCTGAGAACGTACTGAAACAGTACATTCCCCACAGCTTTAGTGTTTCCGTTTGTTTTCGAAGCAGAGCACATGGTGCAAGTGAAATCCTCTAGTAGTGCTGTTACTTTTTTTTTTTTCTCCTAAGGGAGGTGCCGGGTTCTCTTGTTGATACAGCGATGCGGGTAGGAATGCATGGGAGCATGACACAGCAGGGTGTTCTGGTAACATCCATTTTGCCAGAAAGCCATCTTGTCCCTTTTAACAGTTGTGTTCTTGCTTTGCAGCTAGTGTTGATTTGCATTGCAGCAGAAGTTATTCCAGTTAATGTAGCAGGGAGTGGTTTATTTATCAACAGCAAAAGGGACTTGCCTGACAGATGGCTATGAATGTACTAGGTCAACAGCGTCTGGGGACCGTGTAGCTTACAAACTACCTTGTGTCACCTCCCATGCTGCTGTACGATCAAGGTGACTTTGTGGGCAAGTCCTAGAAATTTGTTGTCCCCCCTGAGTCCTTACCAACACATGATTCCACCCCCCTCTCCCCGCTCCCCTTCGACTTCCTCTGTCATGGTCTGCTCACTCTCCGTCCGTATTGAGGTGTTCTTGGGTGAAAATCAACAGCTGATGCGTTCAACAGTTCTAGTATCGGTGTGGCAGGTATCGAGTTGCAATGCTTATGGGGTTTGCTATGGTAATAAGACATAACATGGTTACATGTGTCATCTCTGGTTTATTTAATAAATAGTTTTTCACTAGAACCTGGTGTCGAGTGTCCTGTTGCCTCATTTATAGGCCTTTAGCTACTGTGTCCTCAAGATTCTTGTAAGAACCGTACATCTGATTCCCATAAGATACGAGTGTAGCACCTGTATTTTGGGACAAATGCTGAGCTGTTAACACTGACAAACTGATGTTGATGAAGTTGCTTTGTCCTTTTATTTCCTCTTTGAAGTTTGGTTACTCTGGTTTGCCCCATGTAAAACTAGATTGTAAGCTCTTGAGCAGGAACAGTTAGAGCTTGTAAAACTTCCCTTCTGTAAAAAGCAGAGTCTGTTGAATAAAACCGAAACGTGAAGCTGAAGCCGCACTTCAGTGCGGTGCTGTTGGTGGTTCAAAGCGCGTGTAGCGTTGCTGCAGTATGCCTGTGTGTGGGTCTTCAGCCTTGGCATGTCCTAAACGATGCTTAGGGCATTGCATTCTAATAAAGTACTAAACTGGTGTTCCTTTCTGATGGATGCTTCTCCAGAAAAGGTACAGATTTAAAAACAAGCGGTGGCTAATGCCTGCGCGTGTTGCTACTAGCAATAATGAGGGAGGTAATCTGTATGCTTGGTGGTTTCCCCACCACACAGTGTTTCTCTGTGCTTAATCTGACCTTTTCTAACCTCTTGCAGATACCCTCTTACTTTTCATTATTAGTGTAACGAAAGCACAGTTTACCACTCAGATGTTATGGACTAAATCGCTTTACTATGGGAACAGTAACGAGAACTCCTATGTTGGTATCTGAATTTTATTTTTTTTTGTTGTTGTTGCTGCATCAACAGTGAAAAATCTGCAATCCTCAGCTTTGCAATTTTTTAGCAGTATAATGAGACTTAACAAAAAGTGTTCGTGTTGTTGCTACTTCAGAGAGATGCTTTTCTCCTGGGTAGCCTTCGGTAAGGATGCAGCCCTAACAGTTTTTTCACTAGATACCTGACTCCAGAGTAAGTTTGATGCCACGTCACGTCTTTTTTACCTGGTGCAGTTCCTGGCTTGTACACTTAGGAGTTTGGTTTTATCAAAGTTACAGTCTATCAGTAAGAAAGATGAGATAGACGTCAGTTGGGGTTTTCCCACCTTTTGCAACCATTTTGGTTACAAGTTTTCTTCTAGCAATGCTGTTTTTCTGAATAGCGCTTCAACTCTTCTACTGTGTCTCCTATTTGTATATGGGTTGAAAATACAGTCTAAGGTCACTTTATGAAGCATATTAAAAGTAGCTTCAGGAACCCCTTGTCTTGGGAGGAAAGCTTGTTATAAAACCTGCTCTTTCCTTGTCTGGCTAGCCCAACTTCCACAAATAATGTAAGGATGTGAAAATGTGAGGAGGCATAACCAAGGCTGAACAATGTTTGGGGTTTTTTGTTTTTCTTCAGACATAGGCCAGTCGCAGAAAGGGAAGACCCTTCAAAAAGCGTCGACAGTTTTTAGGTGAAATTTAATGGCTGTCTACTAAAATTGAAAAAAAACTCAACATTGTTCTGAATTCTGCCCTCAATTTTTGTGTGAACTGTGGGTAAGCAGCTGAAGGTTTGAGAAAACCACGTGGTGCATCCAGACCTAATGCCAGGTGTCAGTGTCAGCAGCGCTGTTATGACTCACGGTCCACCCAAAATTAATTCACCTGAGGGATTTTGTATAGTTGTTAGTTGAGTTTCATACATAAACCTCTTAAAGAAATAACAATTGTTGAACAATATGAGAGTGGAGTGAGCTGAGGGCACTGCGTGCCACTTTCTGAGCTGCAGATTTACAGGTAAGGAAGTAGATGGTGGGTTTGGGGCTGTCAGCTGGAGTACACTGCTTTCCCCTGGCGTTGCCAAGAGTTCCAGCCTGCTTCCTTATCTTCAGCACGTGCCAAAATCCGCCCGTGTAGCCCTTAACCCAAATGGAAGTATGCTGCACTTCATCAGCCGCTGGCTTTGCACAAGTTTGTGCAGCTCAGTCCGGCTGCTACTGAAGGACTGAGCATGGAGGGGTTTAGCTTTCCTCCCCTGCGCCCGCCCCCAGACCATAGAATCTTGTGTTGTGAGGCCCTAAACACAGAAATACTCAGGTTTCTGATTTTTATCAGTTATGGGCCTACTTTAATATCTATCAGAACTTGTGTGCGTAAGCCATGAAGTAGACCTAAAGCCCTGGTCCTGCAAAGGCTACAGACGTAGACTTTAAAATGCATATTATGGTATTTAATTAAAAGATGACAACCATGCTGACTCAAATAAGTACTTCCTCTCCACCCCTGAACTAGAAATAAAGTTCACAATTCATCATATGTACCTGTTACCTGTTGTGTGTTTTGGCTGAAGTTCACAAACCACCTATTAAATAAATTCCTTATGGATACCAGTTGGGATAGATGCGCTTCACAGTGATGCTTAACCAACAGCCAGAAATATCAGGGCCTCGCGAATGAAAGCTTCCGCTACGAATTTATGCTAGCAACTTGAGGCTGTGGCAAACCTGATAAATAAAAGCAGAGCTGCATGCATTTTAAAGAAATCTTTTAATATAAAATACAGAGTAAACTGTTTGAAATGGCTGATTTCAGTATCAGTAACGCAGTGCGTTTCGCACTCTGAGGCAGTGCTTTCTTCCCAGAAAATACCCCTTGATGCTGCTGGTTACTGTAAACGCAAGTGCAAACAGTGTGATTTACGTGCTAATGGCATAGTTTATTTCTTCAAAAGGTATCATTTGGCATTTCAACTTGTATTGCATATATGTGTAGTTTTTACGTGTTTGGTGCAAGTGCTTCTTTTAACATACCTGACCATAAAGTTGCTACACTGTCATGCCGTGACTGATGAGATTTATTTTTTTTATACCACTTTTATGCACTTTGTTTATAAGAGATATGAAAAGCATTTATTGCTATCTAGTTGTTAATATTAGTAATGATTTTAATACCTTACAAACTAGTACACCTCTTAACATTCCTTCCTTATCATTACATGCTTGTTTCTCTTTTAGGTCTGGTGGGTGTTTTTTTTTTCAGACCCTTTTTTAGGTTATTAAATAGAAAAGGATAAAATGTTGTGAATAAGCATGTAAGTGAATAGAGTATCTTTTTAATAGCACAAATAAATAAATAAACTGAAAGCTCTTCTCTTCATTCAAAGCCACTATGTAACCTCATTATTACAAGTACAGATAAACAGTAATTCAGTGCAATATAATTTGCTTCAAAGATTTGGGGGAAATTTAAAAGGAAAAATCCATAAAGTCCAAGATACTTAGAAAATACTCAATACTCCTTGATACTCCTTGGAGGAATACAGGGAATACTCCTTGATACTCCTTGAGGAAAGTATCCAAATGGGAGCGGAAAGGCAGGGCACAAAAGTAGATGTATCACAGACTAGGAAACAATAGGAACTTCTTCACCATCACTCACTTTCATGGAAGAAATTTGGGAATGATTCAGTTGCAGAGGATGAAGGTAAGACAATGTTGACCATATGAGCTGAAAAATTAATTGGCACATTATGTTTGCTTGGAGCTATGATGGTGAAAGTAGTGAGGAAAATGCAATGGCTTCCTGGGCCTCTCCAGAGGGAAACTAGGAGAAGCAGAACACTTCTGAACAAATGCAAAGCACAGTATATCTCTCAGGAATACGTGACTCTGCAGTGAATTTAAGGTGAAGATGAACTTGAGCTACAATTTTTCGTTCAGTGCTAAAAAAGAATAATAAAATAAGGTCACTTTGTATATGAAGAATCCAGTACTCGCGCCTAAACCATCTGTGGCTTTGAGCTAAAGCTTGCTTTTTTTCCCTACTGATGTGACCTTTCCCCTCTCCCCAGAGACTAAATTCCCAGTTTTACACAGGTCTATAAATGCGGTAGTTGCAATTCTGTCTATACTGATGGTCTAGCTCCTTTGGTTCTGATATTAAAACTAAATGTATTTCCTCGTTGGCTTCTCAGCTGGTAGACTTTCTAACAGATTGCAATCAGCTTGGTTTGCCAGACCCTTGAACATGCGCTCTTCCTCAGCTGTAGTCTTTCCTGCTTGTATTGCTGTAGTTGCTGACCTCCAGTCTTCATGCAAATATCCTTATCGCTCTTTTGGGGGGAAAAATAACCCCTAAGTGATCTTCAGCCATCTTATTTTTGTTTCTGCTCTTTTTTGTTATCTTGTTCCTGTTCTGATTTGACTAAGTGTTTGGGTACTATGAAAACGCTGCCATCGCTACTGCAATGAATGACATACTGGCGTGGGTTAACAGGTCTACCGTGGTCATCCCTCAACCTACTGAAAATGTCACGGTACAAGTTGTTTAACTTTTCCTTCATCCGGCTGATTGATCTGCTACACTGAGAGTGCTCCTTTTTAAGGCTCTCCTTTTGTGTTTGAAGATTACACACATCTTCTTCCAAGTTAAGAATTGCATTTAGTTTGCGTTTACGACAATTCTGGGCGGCAACTTTGTTTTTCCCTCTTCGTCTGATGTCACGTAGGAGCGATACCTGAGTATCTGTCAGATGGTTCTTTGCTAGCATGGTGTTGAAGGACTCAACGGGCATGCTTACAATTTCATCAACCGAAAATGGTATTCTCAGAGCTTTCGCACAGCATTCATCGCTACTAAGGTTTGTATCAGTAGAACTGTGGCAACTATCCTTTACTTCACTTGGTTTCTCAATCCACATCTGTTGATGATGCTCCGGAGTGGATCCTGCTTGACTTGGCAGCTGATTATATGTGGGGTTATGAAGAAACTGCTGAAGTGTGGCTTCTCTAGAACACTCTGAATCGCCTGGATATTCCGCACAGCCATATTTAGTGTGTTCTTGGCAATGACCACCAACAGCTCCTAAGCCGTGCAAAGAAACAGATTTAATATCACTGTTGTACCCAACTGCGCCCTCACTACAGACGGAGTAAGAGGCGGTGCTGTGACTTGAATTCAAAGACAGTCCTAAATCTGAGCCAGGTTCTTGAAAGAGTTGAGAAACTTCTATAGGATCAAAACCTTCCTCCAAAGCCAAAGGCATGAGTTTAATTTCATCAAAATTATCATCATGGGCCATTGGGTTTCTGATGTCAGCAGCTGAAAATGGCCCTGTCAAATCTGACCCATGAGGTAGTGATCCTGGATTTGTGATATTAGAGCTTGACTGAGGAAAAGACCCTTGCCTTTGTAAATGTCTTGTTTCTGAATTTGATTGAGTGGGGTAGTCTGTTCTTAGTAGTGTGGCATCATGAGGACTGAAACAGTGGCGAAGTGTCTGCGTCAAGTTTGTATTGTGGTGCGAGGATGATGGGTCTCCACCTCTACNGGGGGGGAATGGGATCTTTTATGAAGTGAATGCCTCTACATCCCTCACCTACACAGTCTTGATCCATCTATTTTTTAATATTCTACTATTTGAATATACTAAAGTAAAAATTGTATACGTTAAGTTCTAGCTATCCTGAATAGTGTTTTCCACTTGTACAAAGCATAACCTGTGTTGGCGTATGGCAAGAGGAAGCAGGAAGGGTGCAGAAGAAAAGTGACTGAAGGGATGGGAGGAGGAGGACTTGTGAAGGACAGTGTCAGACTGATGAGAGTTAAGGGGTGGCAATGGGACTGATGCTAAGTGTATATTAAACTGCAGCCTGTGTGCTACATCTGAGCTGGTCTAAGAAAAGGTCTTTCTGGGAGGGATGGTCCTGCCCCTTCCCTGGTATTGATGATCATCTGATTTCAGGGTGAGCTGGTTCAAGGTGCTAAACTGTTAGAAAATTAATCTGGTAAAGAAGACAAATAGCTCACCTGCAGGAGTTAACCAGTGAGAACTGTGGTGTAAGAAATGAGGGGAGGAGGACAGGAACATTAAGGTCGTGCTGTCACAGTCTCACTGCTTTTCTTTCACAAGTTATAAGGCTTTGGGGGCCGTGAGCTGCCTCATTTGGCTTAGCTCCTTCTTAACTGAGGTCTATCATGTTCAGATTTCAGCTCAACTCCTTTCCTAATCAGTTTGGAGGAAACATCACCCTCCCAAATCACACCTTCTGTGGATGTCTTTTGACTTTAAATTACACCTTGGTTTTTCTTTCCAAAAATAAAGCTGCTGTGTGATCCCTCAGCCCTGAAGTTCAGACAATAAATGAGTGCTGCAGTAGCATTAAGGCCCACCTCTTGTGGGCCTGGGTTATAGTCACTGGGCCCTAGAAGTACAAAGCAACTGCACAAGAATATGTCAGGGCACTTCCCAACGAGTAGTCATAAAATACACGGATACAAAAAACTCAAGAATGTAAATACATCAAGTAGGAAGCGTATGATACAGTGCCTTTGTAGCTGAGTGTCCCTACTGTGGTGCGGGAAAGGACTTTTCTGACTGCAGTTCATTGAACAAACAGTGTAAAAAGCACTTTCCACAGGGGAGGAATGATGTACCATAAAGACCAGAATGTCTTAAGTTCCCTACTATGCTTACTGGGAGCTCAGGTAACAGAAGAAAGTCTTGCTTTATTTCTCCTAGGGAGTTACCACGTACTAGACCACCTGTAGTCTGTGAGACAGAGCTGGTATTTTCAATTAAGCCCCTGGAAAGAAATATTCTTAGCTAGTTAACTATTAAAAAATCCCCCACACTGTAAAGACTCAGTACCTGGAAAAAACATGCAATCCATTTTCAACTGATAGATTGTCACAAGATGGCAGTGCATTAATATTCTTAAATAAAATATGCAAATGTGTATTGTTATAGCTACAAAATGGCTACAGCGAAATTCCTTTCAAATTATGAAAAGAGCAGAAAAAACTAAACTGATGAACTTCTGAACCTTGTTAGTGTGGAACATGTTACCAAAGCTGAAGAGAGGAGCAGGCTAATTTATGGGCTGGGAGGTACTATCCAACCTAGAGATTCCCAAAACTATGTGTTCCAAAGATAAATGTGAACTTACACGGAAAACACAAGTGACCCTGGAAGGCTCCTGCAACAGGAAGCATATGTAAGTTGCCCTTGGAGTATTGCAAAAAGAAAGGATGTAGGGAGTAGCTTCATGGTTAGTGATTGCAGCTATGAGCTGTGGGAGAGGGTGGAGACTCCAATTAAGATAACAACTGGGGTTTTTTTTGTTAAAATGGTTACCCAGAAAGTAAACAATAGTATCAGAAGTCCACAAGATAACAAAAGAAAACAAAATGAGTTTGCTGCTAATGCTGACTGACGTGATTTGCAGCAAAGAGGGGTCTGTTCTTCTGGAGAGTCGTATCCTTGTAAACGCGTGACTTGATATTTATGACAACCGTCATCTTTCACCACAAATTCTGAGTAGCTGCTAGTGCTTAATAACTTGGTGTTGCTCTAGAGAAACATACCAAGAGCTGCTGTATAAATATGAATTGGTATTAGGTTTCAGAAAGGGAATTATTAATTGAACCAATTCAGTTGTCCAGCAGCTCCATCCAACTTTGAACACCAGGTCACAGGAAAGGCAGGACTTTGTAGCTTCATATCCCAGACGAGTTACCAGGGAAAATTTTTCAAGTAAAGCCAATGACAGCTGCTGCAAAAGGTGGATAGTAGCATCTTTAAAGTCTTCAGGTAAGTTATATTACATTGATTTGTTGATATATTCCCTGGGGTTTTTTTGTTAGATAAAAGAGGGTAAGTCGTTTTCCAGTAATCACTGACTGTATCCCAATCTATTAGCGATACATGTGTTTTCTCATTTACCTCTAGCATGTTTTCCGCCTGCGATGACAGAAGCTGTAAATAGCCCTCTAAGGAGAGACGGGATTCTACATGGTTGCGGTTGCTCTGTAAGAGAAGAAACAGAAATGCTTTGTAAAGCACAATTATTTTACATAAAAGGAGGTAAAAACCAAAGTCCGAGAGGAAATAGAGCGCAGCTCTGAAATACTGCTGCTGAGCCTGCCATTACGTCTTCGTCCTGGTGGGAGATGTCATGTTGCTACAATAAGCGGAAGAACTCCACGGCAGGAGCATCCCTACTCTGCCCACAACAGCAGAACTGGGCTTTCCGCCTCTCTGGGGCCGCACCTACATTGTGGAAAGATCAAGTATTTTTTGAAAGCCCAGCTGCCAGGGCAGTGGCGAACAGAGGGGCTGGCAAGAAAACCGGATCCGATGTTCTCAGCTGTCCTAAGGTCTCAAGAGCAATGAATGCTCTTTTCTTTGTAGCTCTCAGAGAGAACAAAAGCCAAAGTGCACCAGTTTCAGTTTAACACCATTAAGATTATTTCTCTGCCTTCCAGTTACAATGCATGTGCTAAGATCTGAACGATCCAGTTTCCCAAATGCAATTCTACATCTGAGCAGCAATCTTTACATAAATGGTGAAAGCATTATGATTCAGCATGCATGTCTCAAGTGTCTGTAGGGCAAAAAGGAAATCCTTGCACACAAACACAATACTGTCACAATGGAGAAAATAAAATAAAATTAAAAAAAATGAAAAATGGTTAGTTGCAAGTCATTTCTGTAAACTTCAGAACACTTCAGCTACATAAAATATACTGGAGGGGGACATTTTCATGGTGTATAAGGGCACCGTTTACAAAGTACCATCTGAAGTCAGTGTTCCTTTCCTACTTGGTGGCATCAACTACCATCCCATCAACTACCCATCCCCATCTACCTGGAAAACTTCTGTGGTGCAGTGGAGCAGGAGCTGGGGGCCAGGAAGGGGATCAGGGAGATGTTTTTCATCAGCTATAAGCACATTCTCTATGGGTGCTTCTAGGTCTTTAGTGAAGAGGAAGGTAATTATATGTGTTCTTCTGAACAAAGATATATATACACATGTATACAGCACACATGGCACCACACCAAAATTACTCTCTTCATCCTTCTACCAGCAGACTATAGTGCTACTGTAGCTCTGCAGTAAGGACTAGAAATCAGTCCCTATAACCTACAGTAAAACGTCACAATTTGCTATAGGGGTCACATACACAGCACTGAATCTTGATTAATACCACAATCCACAGTTGTTTATAACACATTCAGTTTACAAGTCACAGAAACAAGTGAATACAAAATACTTCTCTGATTTTTCCCATACAAATTCTCATTTATGATGTCTGTAACAAGATTAAATAAACATTAAATCATTATTTGGTTTATGTGATTCTGGATAGTTGAGAGGTTTTAAAATACTTTCCCCCTTTCTCTCTTTCAAAAGTTTTGAAGGTGGAACAAAGTAATGAAACACAAATAATTTGGAACCACCTTGCAAAGGACACATCCAAATGAAAAGAGGAAATTAAATATTCCTTTCAAAACCATTCACTGTTTCTTTCACTACTCTCTATCTCAGTAACAAGACCTATATTTTCCCTCATTTCCTCTTCACAGTTTTTCCTTCTTCCCTTTTTTTCATCATTTACTTGATTTATGTCTTCTTTCTCCTCCTCCTCTTGCAGTTCCAGCTGATCATCTCCTTGGTGTGGACGACAGTCATCCAAATCTTCCTGACATGCTTTCAGGTCAACATCCTAAAGACACAAATAAAACAGTGCTATTAACATGCTGACTTCAAGTAACAAGCGATGAGACATGGGGAAACAGCCTCAAGATGCACCAGGGGAGGTTTAAATTGGATATTAGGAAAAATTTCTTAATTGAAAGGGTTATCAACCATTGGAACAGGCTGCCCAGGGAAGCGGCTGAGTCACCATCCCTGGAGATATTCAAAAGACGCGTAGATGTGGCACTTTGGGACACGGTTTAGTGGTGGACAGTGCTAGGTTTATGGTTGGACTTGATGATCTTAAAGGTCTCTTCCAACCTAAATGATTCTGTGATTCTATGCTGTCAAAATTAATCTTTAAAACACCCTTTTTTTTTTTTTTTACAGCTATAGGATTTCAAATAATTATACCCTGAACAGTTCATTCATGTGGATGGAACTGACTCTCTGTAGACTTTGGGGGCAGAACGAGACCAACGTCAGTTCAGGAGCGCAAACACCTCCTCCTCTTTTGGTGCCCGGGCACTGAACCCATCTGTGGTAGAAATGGACATTCATAAACACTGGATTATTCTAAAACAGACACATCATGATGTGATTTCATGGGAAGTTCCAGCTACCACTCTCTTTGGATGCCATTTCACAACAAGCTAGATATATAGTCAGTGAAAAAAATCTTAAAATAGGCAATTATACATGGCCAGATAGCAAAATCCCTCGCTTTTTCTTTCAGGAAAACAGTCACATCAACATGTATTGTAATAGCGGCTCTGTTTCCCCATCACTTCTATGTAGTCAATGATGGGGTTTTTTTAATCTCCAGCAATGAAATGGTTCTGATTTAGTGGTCTCAGTTATCTTTTATTCATAGTCATATCATCAGACTTTTTACATTTTTATTATAGGGCTGGGGTATTGCTAGGGTGAGAATGAATCACTGCTAAGGACTTTGCATATTTAAAATTTTTAAAACTTTGCTATTTCAGCTTCTATAGGGCAAGTCTAAGTTATTAAAATGTGAAACTCAGTGGAATGGAAGCCAGAACACCAAACGGCCACACTGCATTAGTTCCATATATCCCCAGCAAAATGCTATGGCAGGAACAGAAACGACAACCTCTCAACAGCAGCAAACGTAACGAGTTACTGTTCTATTCTAAAAATCACAACAAATTCACTTTATAGGTTTTATATGAAAGCATAAACTTTATAAAAACTGCAGTTTTAATAGTCATCAAAATGTGTAAGAGGTTTTTTTAAATTATTGCTTCATACAAAACATTAAAAATTAAATGTAAAAAGGTTTAAAAATAGCACTCGAGTAAAATTAAATATAATTTGAAAATAAAGTAGTATTAATTTCATTTTTATTAATCCTATTAAAATTTATTTCTAAATTGTGAAAAATATTTTTTTTTATTTGTTGGCTTTTCCATTTTTTCTGTACTTTTTTTTCAAGGATTGGATGGGAACTTTACCTTTATAAACATTTGTAACAACAAATAGATATATAGGACACTCATCTATCACTCTGATGTAAGAGGTACTTTCCTTCAATAATGACCAACACGATTTCTAGCTATTAAAAGCTATATTCCAATATAGCATGTCTTCTTTGTCAGCTGCAGTTGGAAATGACCAGATGACCTGTTATTGCCAAATATGAGCAAACAAATTTACTTTTCTAAACACACACACAAACACACAGTTTTCCTCTATGTGGTAAAACAGCAGGAGGGAGAATTTAGTGTACGGGACCCTGAGTACACGGTAACTAGCTACTTGCAAACACTTCAACGAGTTCAATGGAGCTACTCACGGGCATGAAGTTAGTCCCATAATTACATGTCTGCAAGATCAACGCTAGTCGTTAATTTTACAAAGAACCAACCTAATACTTGTCCAATAAATACGATCTATTAACATTCCTAATTAATAAAATTCACCGTCATCAAAAGCAGGTAAGAAGTCAAGGACAGTCACTATTAAAGACCTTGAGCAGCTCCTCTTGAGCTGAGTGCCCTGGAAAGCTGCTGCTGCTATGGCAAAGTATTTGGCTCCTGAATAACACAGCAAATTCATTACCCTACCGGTTGATGAAGAATCAAATGCAGGAAACAGTTAGAAATGTGGTATCCATAGTGCGATGCCTCATAAAAAAAAACAACTGTAAGCACTGGTTTTGAATACAGAAAGTATACAGGTGAGAACTCGATGATTCCTATTAAAATTACAAGGGGTACAAACCCATCCTACCAGCAGGGAAAAGAAAAGCTTGCGGGAACTTTGTGAAGAGCCCACTGTGTGCCCTGCAGATCATCTGAAACCCTCACAGTTCCACTTGCTTACAGTGGATACCTGCCTGCTGACGATGCCAGTCTGCTGAAGTCTGCAATGGAGAGGGCTCTTCCCAGCACCACCGTGAAGACAACTGAATATCTGATGTGCCTGATGGGATGGCTCCTTTCTGAAGAGAAACTAAATGCTCCCGAAGTTCATAGCAATTTGCAAAGACTGTCGTGGCTTCAGTTTCCCCAGGAAGTCAAAGGCAGCTGAATTTTTAGGTATTTTCCTATCGATACATAGAGCTGTTGACCACTAAGGACACGGGGACTGCTTCCAACCATGAATTTTACAATTTATCCAGAGTCTGCATTGATTTTTATGTATCTTTTAAGAGAAAATAATGGCTTTGACTATTTTCTCTGCTAAGCCATAGACAGTGTGGCTGAGAGCCATCAGCTGCGCTACAGGATCATGTGCCATTTTGTCCTAACAACCCTTTAGCTTTAGAACATCACAGAGATCAGAGTCTCCCTCTGATCTTCACACAAAGCTCCTGCTGATGTGAACGGAGGTGCCAGCGGGGATGGGAGGGAGGCAGGGGCTCACATTTGCAATCATGACCATTCACTGTAATTTACCAAAGGGAATGTATCCTCTCTGCTGAATGAGCTTAATAACGCTGCACCATGTGGCTTTGAAGATTAGTCTTACTACCACCGTTTCTTCCTCCAGCAGATGATACTAAAATACACTCATGCCTGCACACACTGATTATTACTGCAGTAAGTTATCCATCCTTTTAAAAAAAAAATGGTTTTACCACTACCAGGGCAGTTTCTGAAGGAGCACGGCCCTGTGACCAGATTTTCACAACAATGGTGATAGAGATATAACGCGTGTAAGATTGTTCACAGCACCAACTTCTATGCACAGGACCATTTCAGTGAAACACTCTGTGTGGAAATCCTGTAACACAGGCAGAACCTTTTCCCTTTAATTTCTCAGGTTTGGCTTTTGACAAAAATGCCCTGGATTATGCTGTTAAAGATTTACTCTCTGACATTACACTCCCCACCAGCTTGTTAGTCTTTCCCAGTAGTGAAGAACAGCTGAAAAATACTGCTCAACAGCCAAACGCTTCTTTCCATGTCCGGGCATCACTTGGGATTGATTGCTGGGCCACTGCTATGGGGAGAATAGGAGAGGTGCCTCCTCTAGAAACAGCCATACCACGTCTTTGAATAAGGCATTTCGTTAAAGATAGATAGCTTAATTTTGCGGTCTGAATATACTGCTAAAGACAAAAGGGATTAGGTAAATACTACTTACCCAGTATTGTACTGCCACACTTAGTGTTTCTGTCCTGTTCCATGTTTTGCATTAATGGTAGCAAGAGAAACAGTAATTGAGTTATAGTAAAACCACTATGAGCCCAAGAGACAGATCAGGAGCACAGGTGGGTGGTCTCTGTACAGAGAAAAAAAACGACTCTTGCTCATTGTAGGAGACTTGCTGTTACCACCAAAGCCATTTATTGCTGCAGCCTTTCCATTTCCACCACTGGAGGGTGTGGAAGTTCACACCTCCCACAGCAGGCTGTTTACAATCGGTAAACTGCAACCCTACCTGAAGAAAACTTTCAATTGCATTTGGAAGGATTTCTGCGCAAGCACAAGGCAGGAGTTTTACACTAAAACTCCCCCACAAAAAAAAAAACAACCACCCAAAACCCACCAAAACAAAACAAAAACCTGCACACCAAAAAAAGTATCTCAAATTCTAGTCTTGCTTCTGTTATTTACTAGTTTCAGTCAGGCTACAGAACACAATCCGAGACTACGTCCATCAGTGAATTATCCATCAGCCTTGTAGGCTGGAGGGCTGGGCTCTAACCCTGCATTTGCCCTTTCCCTAAGGTACAATTTACCACACATCAACTACCAGCTTCAGTTTGTCAGTCTTTGGCATATGAAAAATAGTATTTTATGTCAAATCTGCTACTTAAAGTGGTTGAAGAATCAATGCAGAGGTGAGAGAAAGTATGATTTTGTGAGTGGCCTGCCCTACATTTAATTGGAAGGATGTTGCTTGTTCTGGCAGTTTTCTTATTACATTAAAAACAAAACATTCAATTTCCAATTAAGTACATTGGAGTATAGATCTCCACATAAATCGGATGTACTGTACATCAAACTATGCCTCCACATATCCCTTCCCCTTGCTCTCCCCACCCATATATTATTTGTTGTCAATAAAACAACATGTAGGGATGTACTGGTTTGAGGTTAAACAGGACGAATTTTGTTCAATAACTTTACTTTTTAGCTGGGCCTCTACTAACTACTGAAATTAACAGCATATTGTACAGACACCATTTGTTCTCAGAGTGATAAGACCTATGTTTATCGTTGATGTGAAGGCATGGCATGCAGAGAGGCTCTTGCTTATACTTATTGCTATAACACCCAAGGTCAGCTAACTTTGTTACTTGCCCTGTTGGAGGGTCAGAAGCTGAAAAGCGTAGAGGGATACCACCTGCGGACAGGACAGGGGACTCAAAAATGACCAAGAGGGTATTCCATCCCATCTGCCCCATGCTCAGTATAAAAGCTGAGGGATCAAAGGGGTCAGTACCCTTTCTTCGATGGCTGGCATCCAAGGAGGACTCTGTCTGTTCATCTGCCTTTGACCCTGATCCTGAATCCAGATCTGGAATCCAGTTCCCATCTGTTACTGAGTCCAGTTTGGGACTTTCCCCAGTGCCAGCCAGTGATGTGACTGTCATCCTGGGAGCTTGATAGGGTTTTGTATATATTACATTATTTTCTTTTTATTTTATTATTAGTATTTCATTAGTTTACTTCCTTCTAAACTCATAAGTCTCTTTTTCCCTCCTCTGCCTCTTTCTTTGATGGGGGGGGGGGGGGAGCATCTGCCGCTCGCCTGGTGGCCGGTTCAGCCCAAACCACAACAGAGGAGAAGAACACGTAACAAGATGAAAGTACTAATAGATCTATGGCGATGCCTTGGATGGGTGAACAAGAACCCTTTCTAGGAACAGCAGAAAGCATAGGCAAAGCTATTGATCAGCATGCAGTTGGCAAAAAGGCCTAAAACTACACAGCTCATGGCAACTAATGCACAGAAAGATCTGAACTAGCTCTGGAGTAACAGAAAGGTCTTGTCGCTGCAGAATAGATCAGAGTGGTTTGCCTGGGTGTACAGACAGCACCGAGAGGCAGGGAGTACTGGTCCCTGCAAAGCTCTGTTTCACTGCAGTCAGACTCCCAGTTATCTCTACAAATATCCCATCACCGGATCATAGAATCGTTAAGGTTGGAAGGGACCTTTAAGATCATCAAGTCCAACCATAAACCTAACCTGACAAAACCACTTCTAAACCACATCCCCAAGTACCACCTCTACCCTTTTTTTAAACACCTCCAGGGATGGCGAATCCACCACCTCCCTGGGCAGCCTATTCCAGTGTTGGATAACCCTTTCAGTGAAAAAATTTCTCCTAATATCCAACCTAAACCTCGCCTGGCTTAACTTGAACCCATTTCCTCTCGTCCTGTCACTTGTCACTAGGGAGAAGAGGTCAGTCCCCATCTCTCTACACCCTCCTTTCAGGTAGTTGTAGAGAGTGATAAGGTCTCCCCTCAGCCTCCTCTTCTCCAGGCTAAACAGCCCCAGTTCCCTCAGCCGCTCCTCACAGTCCTTGTCCCCCAGACCCCTCACCAGCTTCGTTGGCCCTCTCTGGACACACTCCAGCACCTCAATGTCTTTCTTGTAGGGAAGGGCCCAGAACTGAACACAGTACTTGAGGTGGGGTCTCACCAGTGCTGAGTACAGGGGGATGATCACCTCCCGAGTCCCACTCACCACACTATTCCTAATACAGCCCAGGATGCCATTGGCCTTCTTGGCCACCTGGGCACACTGCTGGCTCATATTCAGCTGGTTGTCCACCAACACTCCCAGGATCAAAGGTATATGACCATCATTATTTGCAAAGCAACGTAATTTTTCATGCTGATTACTCACATATACTGTTCACATGCTGTCTTCTAATTCCTCTACATTACATTTTATTTATTTTAGTTCTCAAGTTTTAAATTGCTCCATTAAAGAAGGAGGCTGAGGGGAGACCTTACCACTCTCTACAGCTACCTGAAAGGAGGTTGTAATGAGGTGGGGGTCGGTCTCTTCTCCCAAGTACCAAGTGATGGAAACAAGTAACAAGAGAAAATAGCCTCAAGTTGCGCCAGGGGAGGTTTAGGATGGATATTAGGAGAACTTTCTTCACAGAAAGGGTTGTTAGGCATTGGAACAGGCTGCCCAGGGAAGCAGTGGAATTGCCATCCCTGGAGGTATTTAAAAGATATGTAGATATGGTGCTGAGGGACACGCTTTAGAGGTGGTTTTGGCAGTGTTGGACTCGATGATCTTAAAGGTCCCTTCCAACTGAGACGATTCTATGATTCTGTGATTATTGTCATCAACGTTTGAGATGCTTTTCTGCAGGCTTGTGTCCCTTCTCCTTTATTAACTGCACTTCTCTGTAGGACTGGCCCTCTCCTTGCTACTAGCTGAAAAGACATGGCACAGGCCTGGTGACCTTTGCCACATTTTGAATAATTAAATAACATTTCCAGAAAATTGTCCCACACCAGTAGAAGTCAGACAAAAGAAATACAGCTTCTAGTAACATAACCAGTAGTGTCACTTTACTGCTTTGTAGGATTAAATACAATTAATAAATATAATGATGCATAACTGTTTTCATATAGCTCTAAGGTTACTGATGTTGCTCTTGGCCTGTGTACTTTAAATATGCGATGATAATTAATCTTAACAATTGATATCTATTTAATCTCATCTAAAAAGCAAAATGTTTCTTGCTGTTTCTCTATATTCAAAATGATCCCTAAAGTATCCTGACAACACAGAAACAGAAGAGTACTTTATTTTCCAAAATGTGGGTTTAGAAAGAGTTGAGGGTGGAATGGTGGTTGGAAACACTGAATATCTAAGTAACTTTTATGTGATGTATGGCTGGGCTTAAAAATCACGCTAGACCATGCTAACCAAGCAGTGCAACTGAGTAAATCAAACGGTGCATAACTGTGACTCCAAATGTGGCACCTGTCAAATGTCTATGACACATCTACTCCAAACCCTAATAATACCGCCTGGGCTGTGACCAAACACACGCTGCTAAAGGCGCTCCTGCTCGCTGCAGTGAGCTGTTACAATCTAGCTAACCACATGCATTTCAGAAACAGAAGCACTACGGCTTTCCACAGCACGGCTCAGCTGTGTCAGCTCTTACAAAACACACACACTCTGTGCACGCTACGTGCTCAGCACATGCACAGAGTTAACACCAACCTGCTCCCAAATGGAGGCAGAGAGCGGTACAAGTTGAAGACACAGACGTGAATAATAATTGTCACTAATTGCAACTAAGACATCATTTTTTTATGCCAAAGGTAGCTCAATATCCCCTTCAAAAGGAACTTTGAAACCCACTTTTAAAACATAAACCAAACAGTTTTACACTCCAGCCATTTGGTCCTGTGCTAGTGTTTTGCGCCAGAAACTAATTCCATCCTAAAGGATGCAACACCTCTGACAGTAAATCTGATGAAGGTTATTAAATTTGTTCAGTCACTCTTTCAGACTGAGCACACTAACAAAAAAGAGGTCTTTCCATGCCTCTGCTTTCCCAAGACACTTTCTGTTGTGGTCAGCAAACTACACAACACTGGGGTTCCCCACGGCAGGGGGTTTGGAAGTAGATGATCTTTAAGGTCCCTTTCCAACCTAAACCATTCTATGATTCTATGGTTCTCTAAGAGACTTCTTTCTTTCTCTCTTTCTCTACCTTTACCCAGGCTAGATTGGTAGTATATCCTCATTGGTATGATGTAGACACTAAGTGATACACTGAATAAACATAAAAGTATCCAGAGACCACCCTCTCTGATAAACCTTTGTCCACAACTCAGTTCCATTTTTTCTAATGTCTTCCTTTTAAGCCCTCCCAGGCAAAGATAGTTTCTCAGGTACTCAGCTCTGCACTTTCTCAAGCTACCGGCCTCGTTGCAATACCAAACGCCTACCAACTCACAGCTCTGAATAGGGAGTGCTGTTAAAATCCACAGTCTGATTTAGCTCCTCAGGGATTTCAGTATCTTCACCTTCCCTCTGCCACTGTATATAATTCCTCTTCCATTTTCCACATTTACCACCCTCTTAATTCTTTCTTCTTTATGCCTGATACTCCCCTCACCTCCTCTCACATACCCTTCTCATGCACACCCTACACCAGGAATACCTTTCCCACTCTCCAGGGAGTAGGCAAAAGCTGATGTAGGTCAGCCCTACATCACTGACTCCCTCTACAGCCTTCTCGGCCACTTGTTTGACTTGGCTTTTTCAAATCCTCGTTCCTCCTGTAGCACACTGTAACAAAAAGCAAAATCACAGTCTTTCAAGACAATATGTACTTCAAATGCTTGAGGTTCTTCTCTTACCCCACCTCTCTCTGAAACACCACGTGGTCCTTCGCACAACTTATTAAACCTAGGTGAGTTCTGGCTAACGGGCAAAAGCAGGGACCCAGCCCCTTTATCTATTTGCAGATGTCCCTCCACAGCAATATTGCCACGTCCTAGTGCCCAATGAGTTCAAAAGACTTAAAAAAGAAAAATAAATCTGAAATATCTTTACAGCTTCAGTGGGACTGCCCTCAAATGTATTGGAGAAAAGCCTTCAGGAAAAAAGCCTGCCTGGCTTCTAGTCAACCTTTGCTTTACCAAAATTTCACATTCCCCAAGAAAAAAAAAAAAAACAGCAACCAAAACTATTCTCACTCAGTCTAAATACTTCAAATGGTTCCCAAAGTCCGGGGTGGACTGACCCCCTCCCATGCTTTAATACTGTGAAACTCTGTCTCTAACAATGTTCAAGGAACTGTGCTTGTATGAAGTTTTACATAACCTGACCCAAACTGGTCTTTCTAAACACGAACATAGAGACTACAGTAAAAAATTACAAATTAAGCACTGTGCACCTTCTTCCTTAACTTTTGAAAATCATAAACAGCAGCAATGCTATGCTGTTAGTCATTAATTAGAGCAGGAGTTCTTTAATACAGCACAGGAATTCAGGTCTTGGGAGGGGCTTCAAAATCTGTCGTAGAGAATGTAATACATCCAGATACAACAAACCTACTTGGTTTGGGCGGGAGCACAGCCTCCCCTCTCTGTCCCACACTGAGCTGGAGCCTGTCCCACATATGGCATGATGACCCAGCACAGCAACTGCTGCCCTTCTTCAGGTACTGCCCCCTCTGCTGCCCTGGGTAGCATCAGTGCTTGGGGCTTCATGCAATTTGGAAAGAGAGAACGTTTTTACTGTAAGATTCAGGCTGCAGATAAAAAAAAATGAAGAGCTATGTAGTCCATTCCTTCTAATCTAAATAATTCCCCAGGTATATCCCACAAAAGATATAGAACCCATCCAATTTTTATACTCCCTTTCTTCAAACATCTCCAAATATATACACATACACACGCACATATAGAAATACAGAACAAAAGGGAAAAGAAAACTACTGAATCAAGAAGAGCAGCTCTTAACTCTTGCAAGATCTTCAGCTAAGACGCTGTTGTATGACAAGTCTCTTGAGACTTTCACCGTATTTGTGAATACTATTACCATATACATAGCACTGATGCCACATCTTGCAGCACTGAGGCCTCCAACTTCCCCACCCACGGTTTTTAAGGTGCTTTGGAAAACAGGTCTTGTTCATTTTGCATATGGACTTACAGAATCATAGAATCATCTAGGTTGGAAGGGACCTTTAAGATCATCAAGTCCAACCATCAACATAACACTGCCAAACCACCACTAAACCATGTCCCTAAGCACCACATCTACTCATTTCTTAAATACCTCCAGGGATGGCAATTCAACCACTTCCCTGGGCAGCCTGTTTGAATGCTCAACAACCCTTTCTGTGAAGAACTTTTTTCTAATGTTCATCCTAAACCTCCCCTGGTGCAACTTGAGGACATTCCCTCTTGTCCTATCACTTGTTACTAAGGAGAAGATACTGACCCCCCACCTCACTACAACCTCCTTTCAGGTAGTTGTAGAGAGTGATAAGGTCTCCCCTCAGCCTCCTCTTCTCCAGGCTAAACAGCCCCAGTTCCCTCAGCCGCTCCTCACAGTCCTTGTCCCCCAGACCCCTCACCAGCTTCGTTGCCCTTCTCTGGACACGCTCCAGCACCTCAATGTCTTTCTTGTAGTGAAGTGTCCAAAACTGAACACAGTACTCAAGACGAGGCCTCACCAGTGCCGAGTATGGGGGGGACAATCACTTCCCGAGTCCCGCTCACCACACTATTCCTGATACAGCCCAGGATGCTGTTGGTCTTCTTGGCCACCCGGGCACACTGCTGGCTCATATTCAGCCAGCTGTTGACCAACACCCCCAGGTCTTTTTCCACCAGGCAGCTTTCCAGCTACTCTTCCCCAAGCCTGTAGTGCTGCATGGGGCTGTTGTGATCCAAGTGCAGGACCCGGCACTTGGCCTTGTTGAACTTCATACCATTGGCCTTGGCCTATTGATCCAGCCTGTCCAGATCCCTCTGTAGAGCCATCCTCCCCTCAAGCAGATCAGCAGTCCCACCCAACATGTGTCATCTGCAAACTTACCGAGGGTGCACTCGATCCCCTCATCCAGACCATTGATAAAGATATTAAACAGAACCGGCCCCAGTACTGAGCCATGGTGAACACTTGTGACCAGCCACCAACTGAATTTAACTCCATTCACCACCACTCCCTGGACACGGCCATCCACCCATTTGTTTACCCAGCGAAGAATATGCCCATCCAAGCCATAAACAGCCAGTTTCTCCAGGAGAATGCTGTGGGAAACGGTATCAAAGGCTTTACTGAAGTCCAAGTAAACAACATCCACAGCTCAACATAACAGCTTTTAGAATTGTTGTCGGGGCAGGCTCACAGTGAGGATCCTAAGGAAAATGCAGCCTTCTATTGGCACAGTGGGGCACAGGCTGCATCCCAAGTTACGTGCCTGTGGGATGGCTTCTCTCTTTTCCCCACCAGTATCAGGCCTATATCCAGTGCCAGCTGCATGTCTTTTTTCTGTATTTCTGTTGATTTTTCTACCCTTAAAACTTCAAAATTTACACAGCCACACAGTGTCTCATTTTAGTGTTTTCCTTAAAACGGAGCAATCCAACAATAATTTACAAGCACATAAGGAAAAAAATAAGCAGACATGCCTAACCCCACCTGGGTGAGTAAGTCAACATGACCTACTCACATACGACCTGCTCAACGTGACCTACTTGTGTGAGTCAGGCAGACAAAAGTTAGGCACCCGTGTTTTAATGGTGGATGTTGGCATTCAAATAGGTGCTGAATATACTGTCAGCATTTAAGGAGTAAGTGGTGCTCCCATTATAAACCCTTTCTTAAAGAAACAAGATTGCAATCTGTTTTTTCAGCGAAATGTGAAGAGGAAGACTAGGGGGTGTACAAACACTGTTGTATACGGAAAAAAAGTACCATGGGAAATAACCAGCCCAAAGAAAAGACAAGGTTCACTCTTATGCTTTTTATCTGTTTCCTAGCAAACGTGCCCACTGGAACCTAAACACTTGGTCTGGGGTATTCTGCAAATGGCAGGACCTTTCGTCACCATAGAAATGATTTCATTTCCTTGCATGAACTGATGCATGTTTTCCTGACTATTCAAAGCAAAAGTTTATTGGGTTTTTTTTTTTTCTTCCCCCCGTCTGAGGTACCTTGGTACCTCAGTCTCAATCTTAAACATCCGTGAGAACCAAATCTACAAGCTGTGATTCTGCAGCTGACCCAGACTAAACCAGCACAGAGGCATTACACTAATATCCTAAGACATATGAGCACATCATCTACCAACCACCTGCTATGCCTGCTGTAGGCAATGCAGGACAGTGAATTATGTATAGGATTCAGAACAAAAAACATTTTAAAGTGTAGTCTCTGCTCTGATACAAACACTCTTTATCGCTGGTCCTGTTACATCCATCTAAGAAAACAGGTCGCAGGACTCTGGGATCATATGATTATTTTCTCCAATAAAAGGTGTATTTCAGAAGAAATACTTTTTTTTAAAAAAAAATAATTTTATTATTAAGGCAACAAAGTATTGTGGGGTTTACATTTCATCAGCAAACTTATGTTTGGTTACAGAAATGGACTGAATGAAGTAGTTCGCTGGGAACACACTGAATATAAAGGTTCGGGCTGATCCCAGTCTGTTGCGCAGAAAGCTAAATGTAGGAGCCCACCTGTTTGCTTTACTCCCTGTCAGAGACGAAGTGCTCAGGCTGTCCTAACGCTGCACTACATCTCCCCTTGGCGTAGAACAGAAAAATAGGCCAGGCAACCCCACACGGTCTAGCGTGCTCCAGCCACTGAATTCATTTTCTTTCTCATCTGCTGTTGTCTTCCAGAGTGGTTTTAAATACCACTTCCCCAAGGACGAGGATCAACAGCTCGCATTGCGTTGCCAGCAACATTCTCAGCAAGGACTGGAGCCCAACGAATAAAATTAATCCAGGGGTGGGTGAATCCAGCTGTGAACTTTTCCCAACGCCACACAATCCCACAATACCGAGCAGAACAAAGCAATCACTTTCATCTGTTTACACAGACTCCTCGTTCTGATCTAGCGTGGATAAGGCAAACGCTAAAAATAGCTCAGCTCTATTTTTACAAAAGGCAAAATGAAGGTTATAAATCAGCTGAATCGCTTTGAAATCCATTATACTGTTACAATAACATTTTGACAGCACAATTGGACTTACTCAGACCTAGAGAGGTCACCTTTAAAACAAAGATCAGCTTTTTCCTCTTTTTGACCTGTCATGCACTTCAAAAGAAGTCTGGTAGAAGAGACACAGGGTGGGGGGTCTTCACTTTGAAGTCCATTTACATTTTAGGTCAAGAACTTAATACTGCCTTATCTTGCTCCAATCATTCTTTCACTTAAATAAAATGCGCTTAAGAGGGAGGCCCAGACCTACGTTTAGGAAAGAAATGAATCATCTTCTCTCCACAGAAACAAGTGATCCCCTACAGTTAGAGTGTAGAAACTAGTTTTGCAACTACCTTACAAAAAACAAACAAACAAAAAAAAAACACAAAAAAAAGCAAGCTAACACATAGGGAAATAGAAAAAAAACCCAAACCCAAACCAAAAAAAAACCAAACACAAACTAACAAACAAACAAAAAGGAACAAGAAACAGAAGAGGAAGAAGGGGAAAAAAAAGAAAAACTAACATGCAAGAGAAATTTAATGATTGTTAGTTGATGCTGGTCCTTTAACTCATAATATAAGGCCCAGCTATTCATAACGGTTCAAAACCAGCTTGAAAAATGTTGGTAGTTCAGCTTTGTATTTCAAAACATACTGAACATCTGAGGTAGAGGACCACCATGCGGGCTTTACTGTATCTTCTGTGTCTGCATAGCGTATCACAAAAGTCTCAGATCACAAACTGCTCGGGAGAAATGAAACTCTATGCCCACGAGCGACTTAAACTCAGAAAAGCAGTCCCTGCAGCTGAAAGGCTCGGCTAATCTTCGAGATACAGATGTGCGCAGCTCTCGCGCAGGACGAGGGTCAGAGCGGGTGCACGCGGGCGGGAGTGCAGCGAGGACTGCGTGCTGCACGACCGAAATCGGGAAACCGGCCATCGCTGCCGGCCACTTACTGCCTGAGCGTGTAAGGTGCCACACTGACAACAGAGGCAGATACAGTGAGGCTGGAGTCCAGCCCTGGCACAGCTGAGGACGCCAAGATGTAAGGAATGCTCCGTAGTTACGGGACTATGGCTTACACGCGCACCTTCCCAAGGTGAGGGGTGCAGTTCTGCTCCTCGTCGTGGTGCGCCTGAGGACAGGCTGCGTTTCTGCAGCCCCGTGACATTCTCGAGCTGCCTGTGCGCCCACGCGAAGAAAACTGAGGCGATTCCGGAGGAAATGCCGAGCAGAAGTGACAGTTCCCGGCCTTGCAGGTGACGAGCGGCACTGGGGCCACGCGTGGGCGCTGGCCAGGGCACCTCTGAAGGGTTCACCCCGCTCCGGTGGCTTGGAGAGCCACCACCAGTTGCTCCGTTAGCGAAGGGCTGCACGGCGTTACTGCACAGCACCAACCTGCCCCTCGGTTTGCGTTCGCTCCCCACTGCCCGTGACCCCCTCCGGGGACCGGAGACCCGCCCCGGGGAGGCGGGAGGGGGGGGGGGG
>VZSZ01011976.1:36324-97641 GCA_013398815.1 Ibidorhyncha struthersii | reverse complement strand
GCTCAGTTTAGTGGTTCATAGTCCAGAAGAGCATCTGTGCAATTTTATGTGCACATAACGCTATCAATTAGACACATCAGAGGGCAGCTCTTCACCAGCTGGCCATGGTCATCGAAGACAACTGAGGACACCCTCACCCACTGGGCGCTGCTCTCCCTGGGGAGCCGCTGTAAAATAGCATGCAGTCCTTTCTCTCCTACCCAAAGCACAAAAGCTTAACATGACCCACTGAAAATCAAATAAAAGAAAAAAAAAAATACAGGTACAGGTTTTAATCACAATCAACCTGATATCTAAACATGTATCCAATGCCTTTGCTTTCCCACCCACTGAACTGCATTTTCCTCAACGCATCCACTTAGCACTGCCCGAACTTACTCTCGCACATCCCGGGGATATCTTTTCCAGCTGTTTCATTCTCCCTGTCCTCTGAAAAGGCCTTTTATCACTCCTCATCACTTTCTACTTATCGGAGTGTTTCAGACTTGTTTTGGCATTTACAAGGCATAAGGGCTGTTGGGGCAGACCTGAAAGTGTCACTTCTTCAGTGATAACCGTGTGTGTAACGGGTGCAGTTTCTCATTTCTCTGTTATCACAGATGACATTTCCATTTTCCATTTTGTCCAGTGTGATACTATGCAACGGGTGTGTTACAATAGTCCTCACGTTTTCATGTGCCTTGTTTCTTGAATTCCAATAAAATAACAATTTTCTTTCAAAAATCCAGATGAACTGGAATCTGATACAGTCTTCCACTGCCAGCTTTTTTTTTTTTTTCCACGCCAGAATAAGATCTCTGGCTTTTTAAGTGGAAGTGTAACTGAACGTAACAATGTTGATTTTGCTGTTGCAAAAATAAATTAAGTCTCTTAAGCTAAATACATTTACACATTAGGATTCACTGCACAAATGCCAAGACAGACCTTCACCAGGACAAGTCCTTACATTCCACCTTACTCATTGGTGTTGTTATGGTTTGAGAAACCCATAACAATTTATTGTTGTTTAGACAATCATTCTATCACCTGATGACCCCTCCCCAATCAGAAAGGGGGACCGGGAAAAAACAAGGAAGCCTGGGAGCTGAAATATAAACAGATTTAATAGAGTAAGAATAGATTATTAACATTAATAGCACTAAAGAACCAATATTGACCCCAGCACCAATGCAGAATATGCAAAGATTACACTCAGCCAATTATATCCGTAGGAAGCTGTGCACTCCCAGCAGTGGACAGCAAATGTGGGACACTGCAAGCGCTACAGCTTCAGGAAGAAGGGAAGGCCTCAGGGGTCCAGCACCAGGGCAAGAAGTTCTCAGGATGGCAGCCATCAAGGGAGAGAGACAAGTTCTCCACAAACTTTCTAATTTATAGTGAATGTGATGTTCATGGTATGAAATAATCCTGTTGGCCAGCTTGGGTCTCAGGTCTCACTCCTCATCCCTGCACCTGGCAAGCTCAAAAAAACACCGAGACCTTGAAACCCACACACCATGGCTGGGTATAAAGTAAATATTTTCACAAATTCAGACACTAGAGTCTTCTAAACCTGCAGTCTTCCCAAGTATTAGAAGAGAAATTAGTCCTGTGTCACTCAAACCAGGACAGGTCTTGACACCCATTTTTTGGTGTTGTTGCAGCACAATCAAAATCTTTGCACATAATTTTGAAGCTTATAGATCAAGTCTTTGAATCATAAGAAAATACATGACAACTGACTGAATACATGACATTTTTTCACTGAAAGGGTTACCCAACATTGGAATAGGCTGCCCAGGGAGGTGGTGGATTCGCCATCCCTGGAGGTGTTTAAAAAAAGGGCAGATGTGGTGCTTGGGGATATGGTTTAGAAGTGGTTTTGTCAGGTTAGGTTAATGGTTGGACTTGATGATCTTAAAGGTCCCTTCCAACTTTAACGATTCTATGATTCTATGAATATAGCCTATAGATTTTTCTTGCAAGAAATGGAGAAAAAAGGAGCATGTTTTTTGAAGATGCTGGTGGATATGTTGTAGGAGAAGACCTTGGGGGATGTTTGAACACATCTCAGGGCTAGAAACCGGTGTTTCCTTTAACTTTTCCATGACGATGCCCAGTGTATCTCCAGTACTCCCTGAAGCACAGCATAGGGTACTCTCCTGCCTGACCCAGCGCTTGGCCTGCAGCTTGGCACACCTCGTTCCTCAAGGGAGATAAGAACTTCTTTGTGGCCACTGTGGGCCACGACAACAATGTACATTGAACAGTCCCATTTAATCGCTTAGTCTTCTCCTTAAACAAGGTGCTGGATTTTAAATGGTTAAGAGGGTACAGAAGCTCTGCACTGTTGCAGTGGCTTTTGGCTGTTAGTTTTTCATCTGAACCGAGTTTTGAATCATGGTCCTTAAGACCCTCAGCAGTGCACACAGACCACTACAGAAGGACTGAAACCTCTGTCCTGCTGGCCCAGTTACCTCAAATTGGAGATAACCTTCACTCAGAAGAGATGCTATGGTGGGAGATTTAGGCTTGCTGTTCAGGTCTCTCGCTACCACTATTTGGGACATTAAAATCCTGCGCTTAAAGAGTGATGAATGAGGGCGTGCTCAGTTAGCAGTGTCCCACAGAGAAGGTGTCAGTGCCAGAGAGCTCATGTGCCCTCTCAGTTAATGCCAAGGCTGTTTTGCGTGTCAAACACTCTGCCTACAAAGGCAGTCAGCCCCTCATCCTGATCTGCAAAGTCAGTATTATTTCTGTGCATGTTTGCTGATATCAATGCAAACACCACTACATAGATGATGTCGTAGCACAAACGCTTCTTTTAGTATGAACCCCTCAAACCAGAGATCTTCCCAAACCTCTTAATCAAGTTCAGCGCAACAGCAAACGTGAAACTTTCTATCAGTTCGCTCTGCTCTGGCAGCTCATTGATCGGGGAAAAGAGACAACCGACTTCTCTAATCCTAAATAAAGGCTTGACCTGAGTCTGTGAAAAATGCTGTGATGTAAAAATGAAGGTCTTCTCCTTTCTTACCTCAATTTGCAATAGAGTAACTTTGCAGAGTTTCTCCTGAATTACTCAAATGGAAAGGAGAGTTGGTTCCTGTGGCATACGGTCCCCGAGGCGCATCTCCGCAGAGGGGAAAGCTGGGCATGCAGCCTGGGTAAGTGCCACAGTGTTTTCACCAGACTCCTGGTCTGAATTACTGGGGAACAAAGGCTGCGTATGTGTCCATATATGGAACTGCAGGTGAGCTTAGATTACATCTCAGCTGTTTACAGCTCCTAAATGCATCTGTAGTCATTTATTCCAGAGAAGTCTCTTGATAGCTTCAAGTACTCTGCTAGTCTTGCATCAAGTGAATCTGGGAAATAGCTGTTCATTTTTTCCTTATTGCTAAATTCTGGTAACAATTTATTTTGTTCAATAAAACACCAGCACAGTTTCTTCCATGTGACATTTCATGCATTGTTTCTGGTTATTTCAATTTATAAACCTACTTCTTGTGAAACATACTTTTAATCAAAGTAAGTAATTCATAGATAATCTTCTCTGAGAAGTATTAGCATCAGCTTTAATAAATACCTTACTCAATTACTTGGTATTGATTCTGCCATGTTAGACGGGTGCATTGCTCCTCAGCATGCCTTTGTGCTTCATGACAGTGTTGAAAAGGAGGGACAAGCTTTTTAGCGTAAGAGCATTTATGGTGGAGGCTAAGTGATGGAGTAGAAATGCTCACAGCGTCTGTCTACAATGATGCAAGCATTTAAGTTCGAACCCTTATTTGGAGCAGGCAGGTAGTGATAGTCACAAACATACGAATGTCAAGAATTTGTCACCTAGTTTTACACTGTAATCATTTCCCTACTTTATTATCTGACTGTTTTTTCACCATCCCATTAATGTGTTACCCTGACCATGACAAAGTAGCAATATTTTTATTACTTTCCTAATGGGTACCCCTGTTCTAATTTTACTTTCATCCTTCTTGCAGTGTAGGAGATCCTACAACTGGCATTAGTTTTAACCACTCTCTTGTGAATCCTATGCATAAGGAGCTTCAGTTATCAGTCCTAGCAGTACTATCTATAAAAAAAAAAACAGGAAAAAAAAAGATCCTTTGTTAACTTTGGTCAAATTTTTGCCCTGTGCTTTGATAAAAGTAATTCAGTAAAGGTTTGTGCAGGCAGAAAGGAGAAAAAGAGAATGAATCTGCAGTAGCCAGATCTGGCATATTCTGAATCAAATGGCACAAGCTGAGCACACATCTGGGACCCGATTTTCTACATGTCACACATTTATCGCATAGCTCGAACCAGCTCTCCTTATGTCAGATAACAAATACTGTAACAGTGAAATAATCATATAAATACCTGGATGGATCATGTGTCTTATTCATGTCTTACTCCAAATCCTTTGGCAGGGCTCTGAAATAGCTGCATTAGTGCTGCTGAGGCTGCTGGACACAGATCATGGGAGAGTGGCTCATTAAATCCTCCTAAACACGTCTGTAATGCATACATGCTCTCATGCCTTGTCTCCTGGTACATCCCCTTGCAAAGGATATATGCAGATATATACACTCAGGGATGGAAAGTCAACAGTTTCTTAACACAGAAAGATATTGAGAACGTAAAAAGCTTTGTCCTGTGGACACCGAGCCAACCATCTGCAGATTTAACTAGCTAAGCATGCAACAAGAAGCGATGTGAAGCTGCAACCCACGTGCTTTCTGCAACTCACCCCCTGGATTCATCCTGACAACTTAAACAAGCTGCTGACTCTCCTTCTCCAAATCCTTACCTGAACTGCCCGCCCTCTGGCTGATGCTCTGCGTATGCACAGCAGACTCCCACAGGAAGGCGATGGGCCCGGGTTTTCTCTTTTGCCCGATGCCCTTGCCCACCGACTTAGTGCATTTCTCTCTACCATCTGGAGAAAAGAAAATAAATATCAATCCCTTTTAAAACCAGGAAGGTATCGTTTTCCCTCCTTGACATACAGTTCAAAAAAAACCAGCCCTCCCAAGTCCAGCATTGCCTTCTTTGAGGTGTGCCTGGATAGGATCCAGCTCCCTCTCCATCCTCCATGAGGGAGGCCAGTTGCCCTGGCCGAGTAGCCTCCATTCAGGAAAATCCACCCTTTGTTCTTCTGTGGGCAACTTTTCATTACACCAATGGATCTCCGTGCAAGGACAGCTGGTAGCAGTCCTGTACAGATGGGTGTTGGGCACCTACATGCTTATTTTGAATCTGTGCCTTAACGCTTTCTTCCTTCTTCAGAGGTAGCCGGGGACCAGCTGAGGCCACGGCTCAGCAGGAATTCCTCCTACCAACCCAGCCACAATGGCATGTGCCAGAACAGGAGACGGCACACACATACAGAGACACACTCGGAGGGCAGGGCTAGTGGAAATAACAGTTGTGACCTGAGGAACACTTGCCTTCTTCCTGGAGAGGGTGATAAATGAGAAGTGATTGATCCTTCCATATTAAAAAAAAAGAACCCAACACCCAAAGCTAAAAGAAAACAACAACAACAACAACAAAAAACCCAGCAGGGACATCAGCTGAGAGCCAAGGAAAAGAAGATGAAAAAAAATCCAAGGAGGAAACCCTCTAAACAATCTCAAGGACAGCAAAATATACTGAAATGCAGAAAATAAAATAATCTGATACAAGTAGCAGGAATAAGTTGGCTTTGTTTGGGAACTGGGAAGGGAAGAGGACAAAAGCCATTGCTTACTACACATGGCTAGCACTTATGAGTAGATAGGACTACATTTCCATTTCTTTTTCAGCTGAAGTTGTCACTTCCATGGTAGTGGCATCTGTGGGATCCAAGGATATGTGACGTGACAAGAGGTCCTGACTTTTTGGAGGCAGTCAGTATCTCAACAATCTTGATAGCCCGAAGTGCTGTGCTGCTGTTGGCTACTAACTACTAAAATAAAGGAAAATAGGAAAGACAGAGCACTTAGTTCTAGAGCATCTGTTTTGCTGTACATCGAAAGCTCTTGGAAGAAACAAATCTTCTTATATTTGGTTTCCTTTTACTTATTGATGCAGTGGTATGCCAGGAACAATTTGTCACTGAGACTGTAGAAACCCAGGGTAGAAAGCCAAGATAGTGCAAGGTGAAAGGGGAGATTGCATTGTATTTTGCAGCCGCAGCATTTAGAAAGATAGTATCCAGCTGTCAACAGAGTTCACGGCTAAATGACAAATACATTTTGACTCAGGTGGATTTGCTGGAACAGGAAGAGTTACGTAGCTCTCAAACTTACTTTGGTCTTAAATAGTTTAGCAATTTTAGTTTAGCTTAGGCTGGAGATTTCGACTGGAACATGGCAGTTTCTTTTAGGCAGAGGCTTATGCCGGGTCAAAAGATTGATTCTTAGACATTTAGGAAACTACATCTGTCAGAAAATATTTTGTTATTCCTGGAAGAAAAGATTTCAGCTCTGAGGTTTCTTACTCAAGATGCATTTATATTTTTGCTAGCTGCCTGAGCAATTTTTGAAACTTACTTCGGTTCCTATTGCTGCTTACAGTTTTTTCTAACTGTATATTTAAAACATTCTAAAAATTCCTAAATCTCTTTCTGTCTCTTTTTCCTTTTTGATATATTAAATCTATATGACTCAGGGATCTCTCATACTAGATCGCTGTGTGCCACCAATGCACTGTACCCAACCTGTCTGGCTTTGGGATGCTTCCAGAGAAAGGGTGGAAAAGGTACAAAACATCATATTGATCTAAATTGGTGCAATAGCTGTCACCCTTGCAATGACTGGGTCTTCACCGTGATGAGACCAAATGTATGTTGAAGCTGTACATGTATCATACTGCCTTTTCTCTTGGAAGCTGTTTGCAAACAGAGGCATTTCTAATGCTATGTTTACCCAGACACTATTTGAGTAGCATCTCTTTTTTACATTTTGTTGATGTTTTCATCATCAGTATCGGCCTCTTTCAGGCATCTGCTTGTCTTCTCCTGTGTCATCCTTTATGGTTGGGATGACTTACACAAAACAATTCACCGTTCCCAGACTGAACACCTTTTGCAAAACATCTTCTGCACCAATTCCACCAAGTGATGAGCACGTTGGAAGGCACCAGCTATGCATGCCTAAATGAAAAACTAAAGCACCTCACATTTCTTTTAAAACCCTTAATATAGTTGCTGTTGCTAAAATACCAACAAGGATGATAACAATAGCAATAACAATAATATTTGAAGAGGCAACAAAGCACACAGGGTCTGCTAGTGGCAGAGGCTGCCCCCTGCATTTACGTGCCAGTGCTGTCTTGGCTGAATCACTGTCTTCTGTCTTAGTGTGTATTGAATCCACAGAAATAATAGACTAAAAGTTACTCCTGAGTATAAAATTGATTTTGAATCCCATAATTAAGTTAGAACCACCACTTTCTTAAGCACTTCTCAAAATCCTTCTCCTTCTTTAAAGAATTAAAGCAAGGCTATGTTAGCAAAAACTTGACGCTGTTTCGAACCCGGAGCTTTTTTTGGTCACCTGGTAGGGGATGTTTTTAAATGTCTGAACAGCACGGCTCTTCACAGGAGGCTATGAAAAAAGAAACCGTCCCTCGTGGGCCCGTGGGTCGGTGCAGGGAGCAGAGACACCTGCTGGGTAACCCACCGAGGTGCTGCTGGCTCCGCAGCCCGCAAGGCGGCATCGCCCATGTTCCTGGCCGAAGGGAGCTGGCAGAGAAGGAGATATGAATTGCTGCCAATTAATATGCCCCACATCGCTTTGTTCGAGACTGAATGAGATCTGTCAGTCTTTTTCTGGAGCAGGGTCTCATGGCCAAAATAAGGACCTTGCTCCTGACCTCGCTTCCCTCCTCCCACGGTGTCAGATGCTGACCCACCTGATAAAAGAGTTCATTTAATAATAGGTCTTTCTTCTCTGCCATATCTGCTCCTCAGGTCATTCAGATGATACCAGGATGTTCTTGACTCCATTTTAAATAATACATACTTCTTTTAAGCTACTCTTAGACAAGGAGAAAGGAATGAGATACTGTCTCCTTAAATCACAGTCCCAGGTAATTACAGCTAGGTTAAGCACTGACGGCCAGAAATCTAACCCAGACTATTCAATTACTGTGGCTAAAAAATAATATTCCCTAAGATGCAGGGTGTTACAGTGTCATCTTTGTAATGAAAAGTATTATTTTTCTGGTGGGGCACCCTCCAGCTAGGTTAATGACACTTTTGATCCTGTTGTCCCTGCTGCAGTGTCTGGATTTCTGCATGACAAGAGCTCAGTTACCCCCTGCATTTTGGTGTGTATGTTTTGGCTCTCTGCCCCTGGTTTTTAATGGGAAAGCATCCCAAAAATTAACTGGTAAAAACATTGCTGCCTTACACAAGGTGAGACATCTGACTCAAGACTGAGGGAGTTGTAGTCACTGCCTGTCTACTTTAAGTTTCTGCAGCCTGAAATATAGAAAAGATTCCTAGATGGGATGAAAATTCTGCAGCCTGAAACATATAAAAGAATCCCAGATGGGATGAAAACAATCAGTAATTCCATAACATCATGTCTGCGTTGTGCCCCAGTGCAGGCCCAAAGGTTACCCTCTGCTTCTTCAGCTTTGTGCTGCTCCAGCTACGCAAAGCAGATGGCAAAGTGGAGGGAATCACATGGAATATATGTGTTATAAAGACTCTTCTGTTTAGGCACAACTGTGACCTCTCACTGCCCTGCACACTTCCACCCATCTGCATCACCTTCAGGTGCTTCAAGGGTAAACCAGCTACTTTACGTTGGAGACCAGACTGGTGGTTGAAGTCCTGGGAAAGTAAACCATGCATCTGGGATCAACTTTTCCTCCTGTCTCCTGACCTGCTTAGTGTGGCTTTAATGCAGCTCAACATCTGAGCTACTGCCCTCAGCATAGTCCTGGTTGGAGCTGTATTTGCTGTCCTGGACTCGAGCAGACTGTGTTCACAACAGTCAGCAACCAGCTACCTGTCCAAAGAAGAAATTTCTCCCACGCTGTTTGCTTGTGTGTTAACCTTTTTGTTCCCTTATTCTTTATTTTTCAAATGTACATAAAGGCTGAAGAAATGTTGGGGCTTTCAAAGAGGAAAAGCAGGGACCACGGATGTGGGATTGGAAAGGGTAAGTGTGACAGAGAAACAGTCCTGAGCCATCAAGCAGCTCAGGAGGCACATTTGGTCTGTATTTGGCACTTGACAGAGCTAGCTGTTATTTATCTTTCATATTCATCACGAAATATCTTTCATGACATCATTCACTAGAGTGGTAACAGAGCTGTTGGCTAAAGCCAACATTCATGCTTACCAAAAATAAGCATTGTGCTTGTAGCTTGTAGCCAAGCATTTCTGAGTCAGTCCCAGTGGCTCTTCAATGCTTCGACAAGTTATTCTCTTTCCAAAAGGTCTTTGTCTTTCACGTGTCGGCTCTGTTTACCATCTCACGCCATTTATTGCTTTTTACAAACTTCTCAAAGTATTTTAAGGCATGAGTTGAAGCGTTACAGTGACGTGAACCAAAAATTCAGACTTCCTATGTCAACAGTGAAAAGCAAAATTGTAGGTTTAGTTGTAATATGAGATAATACCAACAATCAGATTTGTGGTTCCCTACAACCAACACCACAGGGCTTAGTTTTACTGATGGTAGACAACTCTGTCTTCTCTTATTCATGCTGGGTGCCTAGTATTTCTATAAAAACCTTCGTTCTAGAAGAATATTCTAGAAGACCAAACAAGCTATGGGCTATGGTGCATACTCTCTGAAGCCCTAATGGGAGAGGAGGGCCATTGTGCCTTGTCCAGCTGCAGTAACCAAATGGGGACCAAAACACTCCAGTGGGTGTCAAGTTCATTATTTGCATTTGCTTCTTTAGACTTTTGAATCTGCTCCACAGCAATCCCCTTATTTAGCAACTACATAATTCTGGTTTTTCCTTGACAACAAAAATCTGTAACTTCTTGACTCCTTTTCCAGTATTATTCTCATTTTCTTGGCAAACTTGTAGAAGGAAATTAGAAAAAGGTTACGAAGAAATCAGAAGTTGCACTGTGACTCACTCAACGGAACCAAGGTGTCTGCTTCTAGTAATCTGTTCTGACAAATTAAAATTTATTTTAATAATGAAATTATTCAAGATGGATAATAAGGTTATTTCAGGAAGATTTGCCACTTGTCTAGAATGCAGGCAATAGAGAAAATCCAGCATACTGAAAAACACAGGTTGCCAGGTTCAAAACCAACCTTTAATTTTACGCCTCCGTTTTTATATTTAAAATTAGCTGGATGTGCATTTTTGCAAGAATGATTGCATTTCGATAATAGCTATTAGCGTGGAGATCTCTAACTGAGGTCCAACTCTGAGGTCAGAAATCAAATGTGTGTTTTCCACATAGGATGGCTAAGCATCTAAATTGATTGCTTCTGCCATTACCTGTAATTTTGTGCCTGCAATTCAAAATAAGGAGCTTTCCATCCTCATTTCAAAATTTGGTTCACACCACTCATTTATTAGAACCTTCTCTTTTGAGTATTCAGCTGCACATAATGACACCAAAAACTAAGGCTAGACATGCATGACCAGTTGATGATACCAGAATAGTACATCAAAGAAAGTGTCTTGTAGATGACTGGTCAATAAATCTGCTTGACAATTTAATTGGTATAATTGATAAAATCCATATAACTACTAGGGAGGAAATTAAATTACTTCATACAAATCAGATTGGGATTTAGATTAAAATTTTCTGGGTCAATTCTGTTTCATGCAAATTATGTTATGGAAGACCCCCTGGTTTGGAACACATTTATTAAGCTTTCTCATAAAAAGTGTATTAATTCATGTAGAATGGCATAGCCTAATATCCCTACACACTGTGTACGGATGTTTCCCATGTGGTCTTCAAATCTCCTCAGCTGTACACACAAAAATGCCACAACAACCACAAGTAGTATTGCTGTTTTATTCTTACGTGATCAGGCAGTGCCTTAGGAGACACAACAGGTTGTAGCAATGCTCTGACGTGAGGGGTGTTAAAGCACCACTCACCTGTGTTATTTATGAAGGCCTTTTACTGTATTAATGGTGAGCTTCAGGACTTCATCCAGTCCTGAACTAAAGAAGAAGATGGCTGGAACTGCTGAATGGAGGACTGTGGCTTGCGTTATACAGGTAGGGAGACTACATAATTACAACAGCCTCTTCCAGCCTTAAAACCCATGAAAGTAAACACTTTTTTTTTTTTTTTTGCTCTTTAAGCTTGATGGACAACAAAGGAAGAGCTTGTTCTTTCTGGTATATAGTAAAAGAGTGGAATGATTTTTTGCTGATCCCGTTGTTTCTGTGATGATGCATCTGGACCTTCTCTGGTCCTGAGGGAGAGGCACCATTGCTCCTGCCAAGTATCAGAAATACAGATTTCTGAGACAGGAGAGTTTAATGGAAGAAGAAGAGTAACCCTGGCGTGCAGCCTTGGGAGGGCTTGAACACATGTTCATAGGAAAGCAGAGACACAGAGGAAAACTGAGCTCTTAAATGCAAGGGGTGGACAAAGCCCGGGGGCCACTCCAGCCCCACAGCCTGCCTCCCGGAGATGGTCACTGAGAGGGGGAGACGCTTTTCACGGGAACATAACACCATCTACCAGTTGTCAAGGAAAAGAAATGGTCGGAGGCCTGCTGCTCGTGTTTACATGACTACATACCAGCTGTACAGTAATATTGTAATAAAAGCTGTTTGGGCAATGATTGTTATGCTGGTGCTGTTTAGCAGCTTGCTTCCAATATTGCATTACAAAAATTACATATTTCATATAATCAGGTCTGTCTCTTACTTAATCATCCTACTCTATGTATAAATCTTTAAAATGGACAGGTCTATAAATCACATGCATTTTTCATTTACCGTTTATTCTAAGCCAGGCAGTTTCTTATTTAAATTGCCATATGAATAAATCTAATAATCCTTATTCACTTACATCATCTCAAACTTTAAATCTAGTTCTGACTGAGGTCATAAGTGAAATCAGTATTAAGGGCAAAACTAGCAGCTGTAACAACTATAATAGCTCACCAAATTATGTTAACGGGCTGAAATAACATTAAAAATGAGGAAGAATCAAATTACATTATTAAACCATGCTATGCTGAATCAGGCAAACATTTAGCCTAACCAGAGATCCTGAATGTGCATGTGCTGAGTTTATCATCACACTAGTCCATATGCCCTGGATAAATGAGGAGTAAAGACACTTCCCCAAATGTGTCTATTTATAAACTGCATTTGTGTATGGTATTGTACAGATTTTTTTAATGTAATAGCTAAATTCTAAACAACTGTCCTCACAGCTCCAGCCAGAAATACACTTCGTGGTCTAGAATGGGCAGTTTTGCTGGTCTTTTATCAGGTGTGATTGTGATCCTTTTAATCAGCAGTACAGGAGGTCTCATGAAAGAGCTATCAGAATTATTCCTCCCTCTTCCTGAAAAACCCAGCAAATCCCATTTTTCTATTAAAGAAAATGATAGAGGGACTGACTCAAGCACTCCATCTGTCTAAGAAACAACTTACAATTCCTGCAAAAATTCACACAGAAAAGGAAATGAAATATTTCTTTGGTGGTGCAGGAAACAGTTATATGTCACAGAGGAGGGTCTGAAAACCTTCAGCATTACTCCCAAGCAGCGATGGATTTCAGAGGCTTTGCTTATAGCCACCACCTAGGTGTCACAGCGCTTGCCTCTACGTGAAGCCTCCTGTGGCAGGTTCTGCAAGGAGGTGCCCCTCCAGAGCTCAGCCAGAAGAAAGACCTACTTCACATTCTCACTGCTTTTTTTAATAGTGAGTGGGCTTTCAGCTGTTATTATTCAGTGTTTGGATCGCTGCAGCCTATAAACAGGAACTATTCATTACATCTACTTATTTCCAGCACTGATGGAAAGAGCGTAAGCAGCAGGGCAGCATCCTTCCCCTGCTGAGCCCTTCCAGCTTCTGGCAATGGACAGCACAGGGTCTTCTCTTGCCAGCGGCTGCATCTGGACCATCATGTTTATCAGCTGTCCTGGGCTTATTTCCTATGAATTCATCAAATTCCTTTTTGAACCCATTTGCACTTTAGATCTCCACAATGTCCTCATATGCTGCTTGGGGCAATCTGCTATCTGACCATTTTATTGATTGCCCCGTACATCATATGATCTGTGTTATAAGACACAGTAAAAAACCCATTCCTTGTTTGCGTTTGCCATGCTGGCCATACTCCTACAGACCTCTCAGTCCAGACCTTCATCCGAGCTGGTCCATACTAGGGATCCACCCTCTTGCCCCATTCCACACCTTTCTGCACACAGTACCGGCCGTTTATGCAGTGGCATAATGATGCTCTGTTTCCTATTTGATATCCAAGAGAGCATCACATTTTATTTACCCTGTTGTTCAGGAACAAAAGGCTGCCAACACATAGGCTGCACTATACTGAGCTGTGTACAAACATAATAAATAATACATATGACAAACTGTGCCCATGGAGGTCCCCATATAGGGTATAAGGAACAAGAGGTTTTAAGAGAGACAACCCAGCAGGTTGCAAACTGCAATCAGGTGTCTGCAGGAGGGATAGAAATAAGTATCTTGGCATATACACAAATCTGAACTATTTGGTAGTAGACATTGCTGTGTTTTGTGTGCCTTTATCGGTCAGGTTATACTTCATTGGTAACGGATGAGGTGACTACCAAGAAGGGACTGGGAGGATTTTTATGTGACAGTTTACAGTTTCAGTATAAGCAAAAATATACAGGACGGGCTGAGGAAAGTGGAGGGAAAGAGAATCACACTTTTCTCTAACTCAGTGCAAGAGGGTCCCTGGTCTTAACATGTAATGAACTGGGTGTGCATTCCTCTCAAAATGCATCACCCTGTGAGCGTCTTGTTTGAATTTGTAAGATACTTAGTGTTTTCCGAGAAACGGCTAGGAAGCGCACTCGGCTGTAACAAATATCGTTTACAGGCAGCATTTGCCACACTGCTGATTTGGGAATATCTGCATGAGGGCTATAGTTCTCAGCAGTCTGCTCGGCATTCATGAGCCGGACGGGCAGGAGGAGTGCTGGTGGGATGGTTAGGAGGTCCCTGGGCTTAGCAGGTCTTGGGACAGGGAGGGGAGAAGCAAAGCCCCAGCTGCCCAGGCTCTCTTGGCACCAGCCACATCAGCGCTGCTGGACCTGAGGCCAAGCCTGAGCATCCTCAGCCAGCCATTACTTCTGTAGCTTTCCCCAGTTCTGTGGGGACAATGCCAGCTCAGTTTGCCTTTATGCATCCTTCTGTCACAGTAATGGCTTCTCTAGAAACAGGCTAATTGGCACAAGTAACCAAGAACTGCTGCAAATTGTTCTTTTTTCTCACTGTAATTCAGAAAATTCAGCAAGCAAACACACATACACACACACACATAAATAAGGTCAGGACTATGCATTGGAAAACATTCCTAGCTCATTTATTTTGCCAGCTGTAATTGTTTTTCATTCTTTATAAAACTGAACAGTACAACAACATTTCATAGTCTATATGCAGTAATTGCCAGGGCACCATGGGGGCTGGGTGCTCCCTGCGGTCCAGGACCACTGGAGCTCCCCCAGGGCAGCAGGGCAGGACCTCACAGTCAGGACCTGTCCCACCACCTCAGCCAGGGAGCGGGACAGCCCAGGGCAGCCCCAGCCCTGGGCTTTGGCACCTCCCTGGGGACAGCTGGGGGACCTCAGGGCCATGGCAGAGTTCAGCACTGGCACAGCAGTGCCCCCGCAACGTGGCAGAACCCAAACCAAGTTCAAACCATAGATGTTGACACCTCAGGGCTGACCACTGAAGGATGTGATACCTTGCAATATATTTTGTAAAATAATTAATTTTTAGCAATATGGGCCTTTCCGCTGCTACCCGATGTCGTATCTTTACTGGGAGACAGGTTATTTGCTGTCTTTCAGTAACAGTGACTCAAGCTACAATTATTGTGGGGATTGGTGAGATCTGGTATCTAGCAAAGGCATGACATCTTCCAGCAGGTAGAAAACAGTAACTTTTCTGTGAGGCATATTAAGATATTTGATATGCCTCTACCTTAATTCAGCATTAAATAGTTGCCATAATCTTGTTCATTTTAGCCATATGATTATAAACATATTCTCCTACTTCTTAAATACATTTCTACAAATTAGCAAGGAAGGACCTGCAAACATTTCATACTAAGTCCCTGTGGAGATTGCCAGGTCCTTCTAGATTTTAAATGTACCTGATGAGCAGAACCACATCTGTGTGCACCAACAAGGTACAGTAAACCTCTGCGGCTCTCTATCCAATGCTTCATAACAAATTCATGGCAACCTCGAAGAAAACCACATTCAGCCTTTGTTCTTTCATTATCTTTCCTATGACTTTAATATTTTCTGTAACTCCGCAAACGCTATCAGCTGTCAAAAATAAATAAGGGACATTTGAGTTGCTTCCTTTCACTGCAAGAGATCTCCAAGCGATTAACTAACAGAAATCTTCATCATCCCCCTATGTCACCTGCCTGTTCTTTCAGTACGCTCAGTACTTACACATCCAAAGATGCTGCTCTGGGGATGTCAGATCCTGTTTCTCTCTGCAGGACAGCTTTAAAACAAAATGCACCACATTGCCCCTATTCCGAGCTGGTCCTGACCTTTAAGAATGGAGGGAACAATTATCCTCAGTTTCTGTAATAACTTCTTTTTAATGATGGAGTTGGAGAAGAAGTGGTGGTTTTGGGGGGCAGGCACAGGAGAAGAAGCCTGTGGGGAAAAAAATCCCTTTTTGCATCTAGGTGTGCTGGTAAGGATCGGTGGTGAGAGCTCCAGGAGCAGAGTGGGTTAACTTTTCTTCCAGCTGCCAGAGGGAAAAAAATAACTCAGAGACTGCTGGGAGTTGCAGTCCTAGATTACACCAGCTTTTAGCAGAGGAAGCTGGCAAAAATCCCTGCTGGAAAGGGCACGGTGTTTATACAGAGCTTTCTCTGCACACAGGAGCATTTGAGGAAGTCCAAAATGCTAAATCCTGTCCCAAAATGCTGATGTCTCCTCTTGTCTCCTTCTCCTGTGGGCTGCAAAACCCAGAGCTGCTCTTGGTTCCATACTCCAGGGGTGAAGTCCTTTCTCCTTCTTTCATTTCTTACTCACTTATCCCATAAACTTAGAAGCAGGGTCCACTCCAAGTTAGCGATCTTGCCTTTCCTCTCCTCGTCCAAGCAGTCCTGCTCGGTACGGGGATATTGCATCTGAAGTGCCTGTCTCAGAGCTGTGTCATGCACTGCCAGCCACTCGGCACCCTCAGCCTGAATCCTCTCCATAGAGTATGCGCCTATAATTAATATTTTTCAGGGAACCATAAGGACTGTCTTTTTTTTTCTTCTTTTTTNGCACTGGTGTTTACCTCTCATTTAATGGTCTGCTTGGTTAAAACATTCGCTCTGAGCAGCCACGAATTTCGGCCTTTGTTCTGCATAAGAAAGAGGTTTCATCTCCTGTCTCTTGCAGAGCACCTTCATGACCACCACGTGGGCAGAAAGAAATAAGTTTATGGGGGACCTAGATGCTGTCACCTGGTGGTAGGGGCACTCAACAGGGAGGAAGGAGTCTTGTGTTCAGGGATGCGGGATGCTATTCGTACTTTAATTCAATGCAAAATCCCTGACCAGCGTGGGAGCTGTGCCTTTGTGCTGCCTGGTGGCACAGCTTCACCTGGAGAAAGGCTGAACAAACCACCCAGCGAGCCAGTAGCCTGGTACCCTTCTGGCTATAAAAGATGGGAACTTGAACCCTTTTGGGCCAAGGAGGGAAATCTTCAGGTTATTTAGGCTGCGTGTAAATGAGGGGTGACAGCTCCTGCTCTCGCTCAGCTTTGTCACTTCATGTCTGTGTACACCGACGAGGTGGGTCGGACTTGTGAGATTTTGGCTGTCGTTGTGCCTGCAAGCTGGGGCAGGGCAGGAGTTCCAGTCTGCACCGCCTGGACACCTCTGGAAGCAGGACCACAAGGCACCACCAGAGGTGGACGCAGGCAAGTCAGGCATCCCCACAGCTCAGCAGCAGCTGCGAGATTTTTTTGGAGCCAAGTTTTTGGCCTCTGCTGCCTACAGCTTGCCTAAGCGGTCTCTGGGATCTGGATGCTGAGGCTTAGATAAGGACCCCGAAGTGAAGACGTCTGAAGTCAGAAGGGAGTTGGAAAATCTCAGCCCTGTTAAAGCTGTGCGATGAGTGCGAGCACTTCTCCAGGGACCTGCCAGGAGGGGGCTCCGGGTGGTGAGGATCAGTCCATCCGTGCCTCCCTGCCCAGGCAAGTCCCACCCAGCACCCCTGGCACATCTGGCTTTGCCATCTTTGGAGCTTGTAAAGGGTGAATGGGTCAAATTCACCCCTCAGATAACACATACAAATGATTTAATGCATTATATTTCAACTCAAACCGATGCACGTCTGTGCTTGAAGGTGTGAGGGATCTGGGGCATTATTCAAGTTTCTCCAAGCACAGTAATTCACATTCAGCACAGACTGGGAAATGATGCACTGTGCTGTATAACATCTATGTCTTAGTGTCAGTGATTAACTTTCTGTAAGCTCTGACATGCTTCTACATTAATAGGAACAAATGAAATCATAGAGCTGTTGAGCAGTTGAGCCCAATTAATTACGGAACCATGTGGTACAATTTCAAAATGAAATATATCTGTTGCTCCATTTTTATTTACAAATAGATAAATATACTCATGTCAAGGTAATGCCTTAATGGTCTGCCAGTAAATGAAGCAGCGTTGGTAGACAGGTTTACAGGACAAGATCTACGAATGTAATTTCTGAGCTTTTTTCTTGCATTAAAGAGGATGCTCTGGACTTGAGTTTCTCTCAAATAAAACACTGGGAAACCCCGTCTGGAAGAAGTTGTTAATATTTTTGAATTGGCATACTGTACTGTGGCCTGTACCTTTAAAACAGTATCTAACAGTACCTGCCAATCTTCACTGCCAGGAGATAAGGAACGGTGTTCTGTGCTATACGAACTGCCAACAAAAAAAAGAAACTTAAAAGTTGATGTGCAAAGTCTTGGTTCTGTCAGACTAAAAAATGCCTCTTTTCTGCATCCTGCCTGCTTCTGCACTCAAATGCTTAACATACTTTTGGGAGCTGTATAAATAAATAATGCTCTTATTTGATGATAGCGTTCCAGAAAGAGTCAGTTGTGAAGAGGAGAAGTGGCTTCGTGAAGATAAGTCCTAATCTCCTGGTCCATGACCGCTGTCATGGGTATAATCTATAGTACAAACTACTTGAGACAGGGATTAGCTTTTGAATTTAGGTCACTACAGTGTCTAGCCCAAACCAGTAGATCTGATTTCTAATTCTACAAGACCCTTAATTCCTGACTGCTGCAGTTCTTCATCAGTACTGGTAGATAAAAGTGTAATACAAATTTATACAATCCATTACAAAATTACTGGCTACAAAATTAGCCAGTATTATTAGTTATTTATCGGTGAGTTATTGCCGCTCAAATAAGTTGCACTATTCTGAGTATCAGCAGAAGCTAATGGAAGTAATTTACATTATTTTTACTGAAAAGGAGGTGAAGCAGGAGAGCTGACAAAGATGAATTTTGTAATGACAGGGATAAATGTGAGTAATCAGGGCACACCAAAAATTAAACAAAGCACCACACCCAGCATGAAAGTTAGCACATTTGTTTTGTAAACACAAGTGGGTTGAAATTGTCACACTTTTTTCAAATGGAAGAGGTAATGGCCTTCTTTCAATGTACACATCTCTTTTTTTACCTGAAACAGTGCAGTGTTCAGAAGCAGAAGATTTCTTCTCAGCATAAATTAAATCATCAGAGCCCACATTCATCTGACGACAGTTTGAACTTGATATACGCAAGGGTTCACAGGCTTCATAGTTTACTTCCTTTTCTCTCTTGCCCTGCTGAAGATCATGTACTTCACCCCATCCTTGGCTCCCTTTCTTTTATATACTGGATTCAAATAAATGCTCTGTCTTTTCAAGGCTGCCTCATTTTTTTGGCTGCCTATGTTTCTGCACAGAAGGAAAGGTCCTTCAGCTCGCACAAGGTGTCCTAACTGTCTCCTGTCCACTCCACTGTCCTCTGGCATAATTTTGGCCAGTTCTGTCAGGAAATTTCTTGGGTCTGTGGTAGGTTTGCTTGTTGTCTTTGTGATCTTCTTTCTTTGACAAAAAGGTTCTGTAGATACGTGTGTGTATGTACAAATATATATATAAAGCTGTTTGTTCGTCACTTGCTGAACTGATGTATTCATGAAGAAAAAAATATTTTTGCCAGCACATGCTTTTTATCGGCGTAAATTACATTAGCAAACCTCTTTTAATGGGGATGAGGCATAGCCCTCACCTAATTCTCGCCTAATGCTCTCTTTGTCTTTCCTCCTCTCCTTGAGTCCTATGTACTTTCAAGCAACATTTTGCACTTGGATCAGCCACCCCTTCATTAAGATAATTCCTTCTTTGCTTTCAAAACTCTCGTCAGATGTCTTCCTTCCACTTAGACTTTGCAAGGTGTGCCCTCCAGCACTATCTGCAACCACGTCTTCACTTGATCTTTTTGTTCTTACCCTCTATATTTGGATTAAATTATCTTCTTCTTGGGGCAGGGATCTTGCTTCCTACGCCTTTGTGAAGGGATGTTTTCGTGTCCAGGAATGCAGAACTTGGAGAATACAAGCCAAGAAGAAAATCTTTTCAAATTCTGTTCTGAAATTTCAGCTGTAATTTTGCTGTTGGATAGGCAAACTGAAACCACCATTTAAAATCTACCAGCGTAATCTCCAGAAACCAAAAAACCCCTCGAGCTTTGCAATTAGAAAATGGAAGAAGATTGCTTTCCATAAATGTGTTATGGTTTGCAAAGATCTAGATACAGGAATGAATAGCTAATTCACACGTATTATCATTTAAGAGCCAAATCTACTAAACACACCCCTGACTTGAAAGAAATCTAAGAATAGGAGGCATGTCAATTACTGTAATCCTTAAATTATGCATACCTTTCAAAATCTTCTATCAATGTCTTAGGTTTTTCTTCATAGGTGGTTTCTGCACTTCCTCCGCAAAGCAAAATAGAACATCGGTTTATTCCAATAAATGTTGTGCCTGAGGGGCTGCTATTTGTTACTAGGAATTAATTAATTTAAGAGATCAGCCCTTGTCATACAGGCCTGAAAGGAGTTTTGGTCCATCAGATCTTTCATCTTGCTTCAGCAGTGATCAGCGTGTAGAGGAAAATGCTCTGCTTCTTTTCCCCAGAAGGGAATCAATTATTCAAAAACATTAATGCAGAAGGCAAGCAGAGAAAAACTTTCTCCTTCGGTAACTTAAAGAAAACCTTTCACATCTGACTGTATCAGAAAGATGCAGATACAAAATGACCTTGGTTTTCTGTTTAAGAAACTTAAAACAAGTGCATCTGTTAGCTGCAAAGGTAATCACTATACAAACATATAGGTATGTTTAAAAAAAAAAAAAAGAATATATCATCCTATTTTCATGGCTTATACAGTAAAAGGCAGGGGTAGCTCACTTGCCTGACAAAGGAGGCAGAACCTTAGAGCACAGGTTTTGAGGAGAGCACTCATTCTTGAAGTCAAGCAGGTATATAGTTTATTCTTAATGCAAGGCCTGAATGCACACAGCTGGATTTGAGGTAAAATGGAGCCTTGTTTGCATGGAGAATTTCTGGTTCTTTAACTCTCCTGGTATGATGGCATGGCCTCCCCTCACTGGACTCAGCTCTGTAAATGCAGAGAATCTCACAGCTGAAATCATCGTCACGGTAAAACACATTTTAATTTTAATAATAAATTATTTAAAACCTGACTTGACAGGTCACAGTTTGAAAGTCTCCTTCCAAAGCTTCTCAAAGCATCATGTTTCTCCTGGAGAAGGCTCGTCATTGATATTGCCTTTGCTAATGCCATAAATCCTCCCTTTTCACCTGCAGCCTTATGACCTGAATTAAATACGAAACTGGTCAAGCTCAAATGCTCTTTTTGAGCTTAATAACTAGGAGGGTTAAAGCACAAGAATAACATTACCACCATTGGGTCCAGCCACCTTTGACTCTCTAGCTCCACCACCAAGTACCTCCTTATAAATGGGTGAGGTTCAAGTCTGAGTCTCAAGCAAGGACTTCCCTGTCCCGCTCCACCATGTGTCAGAGCCACTGTACCTCCACACCCTGACAGGAATTAGGCTATGCCTAATTTTGGTTATCTCATCATTATTCACGAGTACTGACAACATTTAATATGCTTTGCTTTTGTATCATCTGACAGCATATCCATATTCCTCACAATAATCGTGACAGGAGCGTGGTGGAAAGGAGAGACATAAGTCTCCAAATCCCATTGCTTGTCTAGAATCTTTTTTTTTTGTTGTTTTCTACTGGAATTTAGGCCATGTTTTTGAGAGCAAATAAGAATCTGATTGCAACTACTTTACTTTCATAGACTAATCAAGTAAATGCAAACGCTTACACCTCTTTTTGAAACATCTGTGCATGTGATTCTCCACATGAAGGTATAATAGTAAGAAGTATGAGATTAATGGTCTCAAAGACAACTCCCCTCTGTGCAAAAAAGAACGTCCGGGCATCAACAGAATAGGGGACCAAATCTCATGGTAATTGATTGACTCAAAGTCTGCCTAGAGAGTCTGTTGTAACTCTGCTGCCAGAGAAGACTATCAATTAAATATTAGTCTAGCAATGGTTTTTGGAATATGATCTTCAAAATGCTGGACTTGAATGATAAATTTGTCTTATGGAGTCTCTGGACAGATGGATTTTATGTGCCACTACTGAATCAGTGCTATCTGAATCTGTCCTGAGGCATCCAGTTCTCCTGGCAGGCTCTGAAGAACTGCAGTCATTAAGTGTGATTTCTTAATTTTATTTTTCTTGAGGTGTACATCTAGAAAATTATTTTAATGCCATAATCAGTCATCAAGAAATACATAGCTGCAATTAGCAATCCAATCTATGGGATGCCATGTTCCTTTGTTATGGGAAGAATTCTCATCTGCGCATTTTTTGGCATGAGGGAATACCCTCAAAACTGTTTGTTGAGACAAAAATCCTAAGAAAGCTCCAGTCTCAGACAAGTCTTGAGGCACCATGTTTTTGCTTTGGCAATCCACTACAGCATTTTAGGAAGCAGATCAAAACGACTTAAATAAGCTAAAAAAGCTCCCCTCAACTCTTGCACATGTGTGGGTGTGTTCTAATTAGAGCTTGGTGGATAATGAATAATTTATCCAAGATCTTTCACCTCCTTTGTTTGTGAATTGTCCACAAACAGATCACAGTTTTCCAGAAAGTATTTCTTACTGGAAATTACACCTTGGGCCTCATTTATTCCCACTTTTCACCAGTTTCTACCTTTTTTTGTATCCCATTATTCTTTTGGGTATTTTTCTCTCTGGACTCTAACCACGTGTGATCTACATGTATCGCTAACTATCTTTGTACATGCTACATATCACCGCATTGTGTTCAGACTCTGCTCTTGCTGGTTTTTGCCCCTGAACCTGTGGAGTCATCCAGACCCAGGCAAAATGGATGTAAAATGCTTTCAGCTCAGAATGGGAAGGTTTTATGCTTCTCTTTTACTCAGTTTGTACACTCATAAATATGTATGTAAGTGCAAGGAAAATGAAAAAAACAATCCGTTGTGGTTCATCTTATTCTTTCACATTTAGCTGCTAAGGCACTGTAATGATTTTGCTAAAGCTGTTACATTTTTGCTTTATATTTTTCTTCTCTTGTCATATCATTCTTTTTCCTAGTTCCCTAACTTTTCCTTCGTTTTTATCACAACTACCATTTCTGTAAAGCCGCATATTTGCCTGGCAAGGAAGAGCAGCGACAGCTCGGCAATAGCGGTAGCTCATTTGTATTTCTTTCAGATGCAGAAGTGGCAGTCTGTACGCTATTGAACTCTGATATTGCAATAGTTAGAGGTTTAACAGTTTATAGTTTCCCAGCCTGTTCCACCTTTCTGAGACACACTCAGGTATCCCCATGCATGGGGGATCTTTCACCAGTTCTCAGAAATTCCAGGTCCGAGGGCAGCACTGGATATGGAATTTGGATCTAATGATTTTTATCACTTGGCAGCAGCTCTGCTCAACCTGTCTTGACCATGCAGACTCAGAGGACTCTCGGGTAGGCTGTATCCTTGGAAGCTTTGTTCTTCTCTTCTAACCTGGAATAAATCTATTAATTGCAGGTTCAGGCTCTGCAGAATGCCAGAGCTGCCAACACAATCATATGTACACGGAGGGGAAACAGGCATGCCGCGGTCCCTAGCAGAAAATAAATATGTCTAAAAAAACCCTTTTCAGCTTTGGACACATAACATCTTGGTTGCTCATAAACAGCATATTGGAAATCTCTCCTGTGCCTTTATATTTTCTTAGCATCAGTGTGGCTTTGAGAAAAGACTACCCCTTGGTTTTGATGGACGCTATGGATCCTGCTAGGATCCTGCAATCTTTTGTTACTTTTGTTGGAAATACCTGGAAAATACTACTGAACATGAGAAACCAGAGTGTGAAACATAATTATGTTTCCTTTTCAAGGGGAGTTGTTTCTTCAAGTAACAGATGACTGAAATCAAGAAATGAAGTTGGAAGGAAACAGCATGGCTGAAGTAGTTTAAAAAGAGAGGAAAGAGGCAGATTTTAGATTAATTTCGAAGTGTTGTTACTGGTTCAGAGCAGAACAGAGTAACCTTAGTGGTAATGTCATTCCAGGGAGGCTTAGAGAGGCCGTACGTGATGTGTACGTAGAAGCAAGGGAGGCAGGCTCCCTGGTGGACGTGCCGCTCTTGTTTCCAATGCACTACAAAACAGCAAACAAATTGGAGGCAAAATCCAAAGTATCGTTAAACTCTAAAAAGGCAAGAGCAAAACAGAAGGGATGATCTGGGCTCTTATAAAACCTTCGACTGTCTGATCTATAGCAATGCTTCTAATGCAACATTGAAGTCTCCTTCATCCAGTACCGAGAGGTTTTGGTCTTCCAGCTGGTGACTTCTTTAGATTGCTTTGCAAGTGAAACTAAAATGTACAAAGCAAAACCCTGAAAAATCTGTCTGCTTCAAAAATAAGTATCTTAAATGCTGACAGCTTTATTGCTGTATAGCAGGTGGGGAAGCCCTAGGAGAGATGACTTGCAAAAAAAAAAAAAAGTATTTGTTCCATTTTCTGTTCTTTTATTACAAGCCTCCCTGAAAAACTAAATGATTCTAAAAATACATTTATCTGCTTTCTATATTAGCAGTCCATCTAACTTGTGACTTCTGCTACCTCACTTCCAGGTATCTGCCTTGAACACATTAAAAGTTATCAGTGTACTCTTTCCTCCCCCATCCTGAAAATCAGGACCATTTTAAATAATGTTTTGTGAATTGTTGCATTATTTAGTTGCTGGTGGCACTAGAGTGCTCAGAGGTTTTAATCAAGCATTGAAATACAGTTACGTGCCTCAGAGCACGTAAATCCATTGGCTTCTTCTCTCGGGGTCTAACTCTGGAGACAAAAATAACCCTGAAACACTTGGGTGAAATATAGGTATGCAAAGCTTTGTTTCCTGAATGGCAGAGGAACTAAAAACATTGAAGCCTCTTACTCCTTCTAGCTTCAGTGACTGTGGGTTATGTTGCATACCTAGCTTCATTCAAAGTTGGTTTGTCTGCTTTTCTGAGGGAGGTGAGAACTGCCTAAAGGGCACTAGTTTCTTGGCAAAGCCATGAGCTATTTCTTTCTGATAAGAAATGAGAAGTGCAAGGTAATACCCAGTACACAAGTCCACCTACTTTTCTGGTTCTGGCTTAATGTGCCTTACAGTAACCAAAGCTCTACCAGGTAAAAATAGCTTATGGGGGTCATAATGCCAAACACTGGTCCTGTTGTGTTACCCTCTTGTAACCATAGAATAACTCCCTGACCTTTACCAGAGTTTGTCCTTACAAAACCAGGTGTTTACAGGGTAGCAGAGAAATGGGTAAGCCAATTGCTTGAGGAGAAAAGCTGCACTGTAGAAGGCTGCCAGTGGGAAAACCCTGCCTAGGTCTGCTGCAACGTGTCCTGTGTGGGGCAAAAAGGCCTTGAACAAAGTGTCCTACTTCTCCATTTCATTCCTGCAGTCCACAGTCACCGCTGAGCTTTGACTGCTCCAGCATAAAAGCTGCGATGGGATGTTCAGTCACGGCTGTGCAAAAGTGTGTGTGTCACTTCATTGCAGTCACTGTCATCTAAGCTGGCACCTTGACCTTGTGATGAGCATAGCAGACTTGCTTAAAATGATGGGATTTCCAAGACAGTCTGGAGGACTTGGGCACAATCTGTGCTGCACTGCAGGTTTGCAATAGGGATGCGCTCGCCCACTCTGCAACTGGGGCACAGAAGCAGGAAATGAGATGGGTATGTGCTCTCTAGAGGAGACCCACCTGCAGATGGCTTGCCCGTCTCGAAACAGTGAAACTAGAGCGTGAGATCTTCACTACATTTTTATAGTCCTTGACACTTCCCTTCTCAACAGGCTGTTCCTTGTGGTGTGCAGGGCAGACCCGTAGCACCATGGGGCAAGAGGCACAACCAACCTCCTGACCAGCCCTCCCCCTCAGCATGGCCATCACTGAAGTGGGGCCACCAAGGCCGAGATGGTCCCCTTGGAGGAAGATGCTGTGAGTGATGGGGTAAGGAAAGCAGCTGGCACAGGGGTGTGCAGGGGCAGCAGGCAGCTGGAAGCGAATGCATATGGATGGTGCTTTATTGAAGTGGGTTTTCCTATTGCAGTTAGCCATAATTTTTCTCAATTTGGCAGAGCTGGGTACGGCAGGAGCCTGGTCAACTTACGCAGTGCCTGGTATTCATGGAGTCTCTGGCATGTCTTGCTTCTTGGTGTAAGGATGCTGTGCATCTCTGCTATGGAAAGGACGATCTTGCTTGAACCTTGTTAATCCCTCAAAAGCCAACACCCCAACCTCTTCCATGGCTGCTTCCTGGTCCTTCCCTGGCCAGGGCTGAAGGAGATGTGAGCAGGAGGTGAGGGCAGGGAAAAGAGCAAAGTGTGACCAGACCTGGACATCAGCTTCATAATTCAGATTTGACAGTGATAACTGGGCTGGCTGGTGGAGAGAAGCATCATGAAGACACAAGTCTCTGGATCTCTTTTTGTAGTTGGAAATCCACCTTGGCAACAGCCAGCTCCCAGTTTGATGCTGTTCAACTCTACCCACACCGACTCCCACTTTTGGGCTGTAAGCTGTTCAGGATGGGTGTGCAGGGCACCTTCCTCACCCAGTGTGGGCACTAGTGTTAAAAGGCTAGTCTCTGTTTAATTGATGGAAAGAGGGTCTGCCAAGCTGAACGAGGGCAGGAACCTATCTTAAATGCACTGTTTCACCCCGTTTCTCCACTGAATATCTCAGGAACCTCCACACTTGGTACTTCAGCACTCGAGAGAGGCATCTCCATAGATTTAGTTTGTTGTGCTGCATTAGAGACACTCACAGCACCATAACCTAGTGACAATAATTTAACACTAATAAATGAACAATAATCTGGGATTGCTTTAAAGTGTGCAGCAGTGATAAACATTTATTTTGTTACAGACAGCATTTATGACAGCAGCTCTATTCACGTTGGGGTATAATTAAGCAGTCTGTGGAGATGTAGTCAAAGCATAGGATGATTCCTGGCTGGCAGGTTTTTAAAAGTCTCTTGGGCCAGATTCTTTACTTCTTTGCACCTCATATCATCAATTCTGCCAGAGGAAAAATCAATCAGATCAGAGCAGTCACTTTGCAATGGAGGAGATTACTCAGTACAGTGAGAAGCAATGAAGAGGCTGCGCAGCACTGCTTCGACTCCTTCCCCAATTTCATTCTTCATCACCTTACATCTTTCTTTACTGTCTGTTCAAGAATTACTGGCCAAGGAGATTATTAACCACTGACCCACTCTCTGTCTTAATTATAAGTGGGTATTTGTGGCAGCCTGGCAAAAAGGAAAAGTTTTAGGCACCCCCGAAACTAACGTCACATCTCTGAATTTGATTACTACCCTTCTTATTATGAGTGTATTCTGGGTTCTCACTCTGTCATCATTTTCCCAATGCAGATGAGCACAGATATTTGGAAAGTAATACAGACCACTATTGAAAACAATGGTTTGAAAAATTGTAATAAACAAATTAGTAACAAATCACATAACCTTTCATCTGTGTATTACTTGTTTAAAGCCAATATGAAGGTGAACTTGTTTTAAAATAAGAGGGGTTTTTAGGGATTCAAAGGTTTCTGCACCAATGAGTTGGGAGTGTCAATCCAGTTGTCCCTGTGGTTGGTAGGAGTCAGGACCCTATTTCATAGACACAAAGATGGAGTGGACCCTAATCACTGGGATTTTTACTGCCTACCTCAGTGCCATGAGAAGATATTTGTTTACCGTGACATAGCCAATTACTTCAGCGCAAGCTTAACTGAAAGCATGTGGGTATTCCTAATGACACGAACAGCTCTTTAGCATGTTCTGAAGCACCTACTGGGTATGGAAAATATTTTTCCCAAAACTGAGCATTTTCTTTGCAGAATTTAAGCTTTAATCAATGTTTAATCATAAAGGCCTATATTTCAGACAGTTTCTAGATAAAATACCACTATATGTATGACTGTTTCACAACAGACATTTAAGTGAATGTGCAGAGGGGACACACACCACATAAGGCAACCCACGTCTGTAATTAATAACACGTTTTGTGGAGCTTGTACTTAACTGAAACATATGGGAAAATTGCTTCAGGAAACTAAAATATGCAAAGACACATAGCAAGCATTTACGGTGGCCTCAGTTGTACAAAATGTAATAAACATACAAAATGCATCCATATGGTTTAAATAAATGGAAGCGTGTGTTCTGAGTTAATGAAACATGCTTAGCGGAGACCCATTCCTTCTCCTGCCATGAAGCTGGGAGGTAGCGTCACCTCACGCCCCAGCCGAGCGAGCAAGGCCCCTCTTCTGAGGACACGTGTCAAAATTTTCAGGTGTGGAGCTGTGTAGTCAAGGCTACTGTGTTTCATTTTTAATTCTGGCCACTGACTTGCTCTATGCATGGACAAACTCTGCCCGGGAACCAAGTCATGTGGAAGCCCAGATCTAGGTCTGCACGTGGCAGAAGTGTTTGCACCCAAAATCAACAGGGTCTCTGCGGGGACTGGCACAGGGACACTCTGTTCCCCGGCCCTATGGAGATAGGTGGTGTCAGCCCTAAGGTTCTACAAAGTTGAGCCTAAGCCACTGGATGTGGTAGAGCCCTAACCCTTCTGATGGAAAGTAAGCACCTGAACAGGCTGAATACACGTGGAAGCTTTAGCTTGAGTTCTGGTCTGTTTATATGAAACCATTTTTCCTACATGAGGGAAACAGTTCAGACTTTTTTGAGCCATAGGCCGTGCAGAAACGCCCTGTCCCAGCTGTGTGAAAGGGGCCCTCAGACACGGGGAAGGATGCCTTTGGCATGGGGTGTCATTCCCTGTAGGGCTGTCATGCCTTAGCAAGGTGACGTGAACAGAAGGGGAGAAGGAGGGATTGGGCATGACTGAAGAGAACTGTTATTGCTACAGTCCTACAAATGCGATATTACTATGGCAATAACAATTTGTAAAAAAAATAAATTCCTGAATTTGTAATACTGTTACACACATTGAATTATTGCAGCTGGTCCTGGAAGCAAATCGTAAGCTCCACATTGTTGGGCAGCTGAGGGACGGAGTCAGGCAGACTGATGGGGTTTTAACCATCCTTAGTGGTATCTCCCCAGCTACTGCCGCAGTCACAGTTGGAGAGATGGTAGAGACTTTGGTAGGCTTTGCATTATCCTTGTCTTTCTAAGAACAAAAGCAAATAAATGAAAAGCAGCAGTCCCTGACACTCTGCTTTCTAGTAAACATATGATAGAGTTTCCCATGTATCAAATGAGTACTACAGCTAATAAAAAATAAAACATTTACAAATATTTTAAAAAAAATCAGCAAGCCATTGACCTCAACTTTTCAAGATCTTTCAAATGCACGCGCCAAAAATATCGCACTATGTATTTTCTGAACAACCTTAACCCTGCCTCTGACTCAATCCTGCCTCAGGGTGGAAAACTGCTTGAGACAAGGCAGCAGCTAGGCTTTTGAAATTCATTGCCAGTTCCCTATCAAGGAGACCTTTAGGTGAATCAGATAAGGGCCTGACTGTACCCCTTAAAACCAGACTCTGCATGCACATTCAATTACTTTGTGTGAATGCAATGAGTAATAATTGCATTAAACTCCTCTCCCAGCCAATATCTTACCATTTCCTGGTGTAAGAGGGATGGTTTGAGAAAACTCTGTGGGATGGAAAGGAGGAAAACAATGTAACATTTTATGAAATCTCTGATCAGGTATTATTTGTTTCTGCTCCATAAACTACTGTTTTGATAGTATCTTCAGGCTGTTCTCCTGATGGATGAAACAGGATCACCCAACCAGGGAGCAGAGCCAGTATTACAGGACCTTTGTAATCACGGGCAAAATCAATTTAGTAAGAATTGTGTGATCAGCACACACACACACACACGCACATCCAACAAAAAGGACCGAGCATTCTTAATTGATTAAGAACCAAAGACTCAAGTTGCTACTCTCATGAACAAAAAATGTTAACTACGTTTGGGGTTTGGGTAATGAATAAATCTGGTGAAATTGCAAACTAAGTGCAGCTGATATGCAAGCACAAAAAGGAGAAAAATTGTGTTTAATTGCTCACTCGGCTATATTAATTGGTACTGAAAACCAAATACTGTTTACTATGTTGATGTGAAATGGAAACTTCTACAATAAATTTTATTTCATCAACAAGATTTTTCTGATGTACCTTTATCCATCAGATTCCACCTTAGCATTTTTTGTCCATCTTCGCCTTTGAAGAAAATGGGGGTTTTGAATATGTAACATAAAACAGGATTGGATTTAGGACATTACAGTAGGTGTTGATACATTTAGTTGCCTTAGGCAAAGTCACAATTACTTAAAACATGAACTCCTGCATGGAGCACAATGTTTAACAGCCACAGCCAGAGGAATGCACTTTATAAACACCAAGTCGTATTTATTTCTGAAATAGTTTATGGTTTAAAGGACTATTTTTGATAGACATTGTTCTTGGTACATGAAGAGTGGAGAAAACACATGCTTAAATTTTATTTTTTTTTTGCTTAGCTGTATGATATATGACTAAGTAAATAAAGACATTTTTATAGGGATAGAAAATGTATCTCAGCTCAGAACCACACAAAATCTTGTCGGAAAATTTTTGGCCTAATAAAAACTACATGGTGAATGTATGGAATTCAGAGAATGTATTTATCTTGGAAGCTCTTGGGATCTTGTTCTTGTGTTTCTCTGGAAAGCATATAGCAGCATACTTCTTTTTTGGTGTTACAGGATAGGACAGGTACTGGGAAGCATTTATAAAACTAGAGGTGAGATGACCTTGAAGCACTTAAGATTGCAATTTATTACAAGGACTACAGGAAAAAAAAAAAGAAATACTGTGATACATTTGAACCTTAATAACTACTTAAGCAATTTTATGGCAATTAACTCAGATGGCACTATATATCACACTATGCTTATTTTGTTGTAAGTTGTGATGTTTCCTTTAGGGAGTCAAGGAAAAGAAGCGAGGGTAGGAAAGTAACAATTATCCTGTTCAGCATCAAGTGCTGTCTCATGTTCATGCTTTTTCAAAGCCTCACAAAGATTTTCCAGCTCCATCAGACCTGCAGCATCCCACAGAGGTGAAGTGGTGAGTTGGGTCCTTCTCTTCAGCTGTACATGGAAAAAACAAACACAAAGCACCAGAGGAAGAGTTGCTGGCAGCAATTTCAGGGTTCAAATTTTATATCCCATCACGCTCCAGAGGCAAAAAAAAAAAAAAAAAAAAAACGAAACAATCAGCTTTTCCAGTTTTATTACTAGAGGTTTTATCGGCTGCCCTCTAGTGAGACCATTCAGTGACACGCTCCCTAACCTTTGTGTAGGAGTTGGCTGTGCAGGAGTCAAGATGTCAAGATGCTGTGTTTAACCTCTTTATCTTGGTCTATAGTATTTAAATCTGCAGCATTTAGTTCCCAAGTAATAGTGATTAGGCACTGGACACACGGGGACAGGGAAGAGAAAGTGCGAGGAAGAAATAGCCTGGGAAATTATCAGCATTGTCATGATGGCGATTAGAGGGTGAATTTCTCATTAAAAACATGGGCAACAGCATGTAACAGGTTTTCACAGTTATTTTACATCCTAACAATCAAGGATGGAGGACTGTTAATTGTTATCCATGAAAGATCATCTTACCCAAATGTTTTAAAGTCTGGTTTAGCTCAGTGTGATACTCATTATAGGCCACCATTTCTTGCAAAAACTATGTCTTGAATATAAGTCTGTTCTGTCTTACTTCAGCTATCTTAGATCCTTATGAAACTGTGATAGTCTCAGAGCCTCTCTCAGTCACATCTTCCAGTATGCTTTGACTTTCTTGGTAACCCTTACCTACCAAAATCTGTGTTGAACACTTGGTTAAGGAGTCCTCTTGCTCGAACCTGGAGCTGGTCAGACCTACACCAGCAGAGGAGCTGGTCTGGAAACTCAGAGGGGCCAACATTACTGCTTCCACGCTGCTAGCATATTTGGTTTAGCTCACATTTGACTTTGGAAATAAAGAGAGAATTTTATCAGGTTGGGCTTGATAACTCTGAGAAACAAGACAAAGGCTCTTTCTTCGGAGTTGCTTTCTGTTCTTATGACCCACATTTTCATACAAGCACATAATTTCCCAGCACCCATCTCATGTGGAGAGACCTTTCTCGTACCCACACCCGTAAGGGATGCACATCCTCTGATTTTATTTCTCTCCAGTACTACCCTTCTTCCCCTCCCGACTCCTTGCTCAAGCTGTATTTGCACAAAACGGTTTGAGTATCAGCGACAGTTGTGTGTGAAGTGCACATACTATAAAAAGGTTTGCATCAGCGCAGGCATGTGTTCTGTATTAGTCAGTGCTAGAAAGGATAGGTCAAAACTGTGTGATCAGAAAGTTGTGCAAAGCCATTTGCTCACCACCTTCGACAACGGATGCGCAGTAAGGAAACAGTATTTTACAGCATTTCCAATTTTGTTTGCAATAATCACAGTTTGGCACATCTCCTCTACCACAGCAGGCAAAATGCAATTAAATGGTGTCAGATGTAAGGGAAAAATAATGAAATTTTTCTTCCATAAATCATAAAATCCTAAGTCTTTGCAATCTTGTAACGGTCTTGTAATCCAAGCTCCTGCTTACGTTACTTTATCTTTATGAAGGTGATAAAGAAAACATAACACTGTGTACTTGATTATAAATTATAATTTTATGAGCATCAAAAAATGCAAACTTGCAAAGCTTATGTTCATGCTTATGTGTCCACACACTTAAGTGCCAGCAGATGTTCAATGATCAATAAAACTCAATTTATATACATTATTCTGAAGCATCCTTGATCATAAATACAGTCAGGGAACATCTAACCACTCTGAGTAAGAATGATGATAATCGACTACAAAGTTACAATACAGAATGCTATTGTTGTAAGTTTTACTTCAACTCTAGAAATAAAACATTTACCAATTTTCATTGAGACTGTTGGGACAGAACCCATGATTTAGAACCTAAACTATAAATTTATGGAAACAGCAACTGGCTAAAGTTAACTTCAGCATTGTCAGGCATGGTTCACTGAAAAGGATCTTGTTTATTACGGTAGACTAAACGTCCCCAGAAGCTATAAGCTTTGAAACAAGGTGTCCCTGAATTGTGGTGTATTTGTAATGATAAACAAAAACACCTTTATTGGGGATTGAGTGCTGATTTGCACAGAGATCATAGCAGGTTTAGAGACGTACTTGATTTCAGGACTGACTCTCCAGGCTCACTACATAGAAGCAAAATCTGGGAGCGCAAGATGGGAGTATAAAGTACTGCATATAAGCTCAAGTCCACTTGTATAGAGTATGATTGAAAGAACAAACTAATCTGGAACCAGGTGTCTGTCAGACATAATAGAAGACGAGTTAACTAAGTTTGAAAAGTGGAGCAAAAAGGACAGCTTTTCTGCACTTCACATGTTAAATAAGAAAAGATGAAACATTCAAACAAAAGAAGCAAAATAGGAAAAGTGATATATTGCCTTGGTTTTTCCTGTCCTTCCACTGCATTTTGTCTGTAGAAATAGCAAACCCAGCAGAATTAGACAATAGTAAAACAAGACCAGCCCATTTCCCCTCAGCTCGAGAGTTACTTCACTCCTGCAACTACAGTTTCTGGCTTTCCTGATCTCTACAACTTTACTCCCTGCCTTGGATACGAAAGGGGTGTTTGATCAGTCAGGGGTTTTAACTTTGCTTACATGGTTGCCAGACTCCTGTTCCTTCAGCTGCTGCCCATCCCTTTCAAGCACAGACATTATACAGCCCCGTTCCACTGCGTCAGTGAAGAATTTGCATTCAGGAGAAACAGGTTAGGCCGGCCACTTTCCGACTGCTGGCTCCTATAAGAACAATTGTGCATAGTTACAACCCCCAGGTCGTTTTTCAAAGGTACTTTTTTCCGTGGACTACACATTGGGTTTTTTTTTATTTTCAAATATAATCTCAAATTATTTTCTCTTTTGCTGAAACACTTACCTTTCATTGGTAGCTGTAGTTTAAATTTGAAAAACTCTAGCCTGCAGAATTAGTCTATAAATCTTTGCAACTTCCTTATGTGGTGGAGAAACTAGCCTGCTAATTATTTTGCTTTGCTACTTAAAGCTGTTTTTCTAGATACAATGGGGCTTACGTTATTCTTGGTTAAGACTAAGTCTATGAGAGCATAGCCATGAAATTTTCAGCTGTAAATATTCTTATATAAGTCTCCTTTGAAACATGAGGAATTGTGGAGCTCAGAGATGCTTTTATTCTCATTGTAGATGTTTATTTTCATCATATAGTCTTTTGAAAGGGTGTATGTTGTAGTTTTTGGTTAAATCATACATGTACAGGCAATGTCCGTATCCAGTTCTACATGCTATCTGTCAACAAATTCATTACTGATGGTGAAAAGAATTTCCTGCCAACACAATTTTTTCTGGCTTATCCAGCTACAAGCACTCTTTCATTCCAAAAGTGGTCCCGATTCAGAACCCTCGAACTCAGTGGGCACTTTGCTGCTAACTACACTGGACTTTCAGTTGGGTTCTTACTACTTCTGTGCACTGAGACAGTATTGCCAGGGGTGTTTCTAATCATTTAGTGACACAGTGCTCAGATTTTTCTACCTAACCCACCTGTAATAAATTTCCCTTCTCAAGAGGGTGTAGTATAATTTTTTCTATATAATTTTCCTGCCAAACAGTCTCCTGAGACTCCACACGTGCTAGTATGTTGATAAGGGTTTTCACACTGAAATAAAAAGCACATCCTTTCCCAAAAGCATGGGCATATATTTTTGCTGGAGCAGTCTGAAGTGAGTACACATGAATGTCATGTCGCCCTCGAGACTGTGACCTTGTTTCACAGAAACGCACAGTACAAAGCTGCGTTAGTGTCTGGAGGGAAGATGCAGAGTGAAACCGCAAGTTTCTATGCAGAGAAGAAGGTATTGCTGCTGGTTCAGCACGAGGCCCTCCTCCTGTTGCGTTAAGCACTGAACCAACATCCAAAAATGTGACCAGGCACTCTTCAAGACATGTCAATTGCTGCTGTTAGATGTCTCCCTGTGCCATACTGCCATTTACTGAACTGCTCCAACCACTGAGTGAGTGTGTGTGTCTGTGTGTCTTATTGGTTATGTTGTGTTATGCACAAATAATAAAAAATGTAGAGTGCCTTTTCATAAGACAGTTGTTAAGGCAATGATACAGCTTTGAGACAATTTATTACTTTTTAACAACTCTTATTAAAACAAACTTAGTTTTACACCGGGCAGGACTTGGTCATGGTTAACCTCAAGAATTATATATCTCATCTGTTCGCATGCATAGCTTTCACTTGTTAAACTGAGCAAAAGTTATGTACATAAATCATGGTGAGAACACAGCTGACAAAGACAGGACATAGAGCCCCGTCAAGAAATATGATTTTCATCTCCGTAATAATTTCTAGGTGCTCTAAGATACATCTGGAAGCTGTAGTTAGGATGCAAAGATTTTGCCTCTATTTCTGAAGGGTGTGCTTCTCTGAATGTTTTGCCAAATCCATGTATTTTGCTATTGATCTATATGAACTAGTGCACTTGGAACAGACAGCAGCATCCCCAGAACAGCACCAACAGTTGTTCGCATAGATTTGTGTCCAGGGGACACAGAGGTTGGGCTCCTCTCACTGCCCCTCAGCTCCAGGTGCACGTGGCCATGCGTCACAGCTGGCACCGTGTGCCTCCTCGGGCTCTGCGGGACCTTCTTGTGTAAATAATTGCAGATAGTTGATAAATGGGTACTTTGTATTGTGCCGGTGGCAGGGGTTTGTTAGCATTTCCTTTGATCGTTTCATAAGGAAACTGCTGTTATTTACCTAGGAGGTACTCACTGTTCATTTACTAAGTCAGAACATAAATCTTCAGGCTGCAATGCCTCCAGACTGCGGACATGCTAAATGCTCGCTGCGTCTGGAAGAAGAAGTCACACTGTGGGGAGATGTGCCATCTGCAAATCATTTTCCAAAAAACTCCAAAGAGTAAGGGACTCTCATTTGAAAATGCTTTTATTTGAGAAATCAATGTGCCTTTCTTTTGATCCTGAATTGCCTTGGGCAGAAACATCTGAGCTCCCTTTTTGGAAAAATACTTCTCCTCTTTCTTTTACACAGCTGTCTAATGTTTTGATGGTGAAATTCATTCTGCTCTGGCAAAACTTCTAGTGATAAGGGGAAGAAAGAGTGTAAACCTCAAAGGCAAAAAAGACAGAGGTCTTCCTTTCCAAGCCCTTTACAATATAGAGTCCATAAATCCTCCCAATCTCTCCAGATAAAGGTGGTTTGAGACCCCAAAGTGGTGCTGCTGACACACACAGGCATTGAACACAATCCCATGAGCTGTGTACGGAGTGAGGCAGAGATGACCTGACCTCACCATTGGTGCCCCTCGCTGCTGAGATGCCTCATCCCCACATCCTGCAGGTTCAGCTTTGGTCGTGGAGACTGCCCAGTTAGCAGAAGATCTGCTGATTCTGTGGTCCTTAACTGGACCGCCTACTTGCAGAGACAGTATTCTGGTAGTCCAGAATACCAGAAGTCCCTAGGATGTATTCAGCTTTGAACAAAGTTAGCTCTTTTGGTCTCTGTGCCAGCACAAGCCATGCATGCAGACCCACTGTCCTCTGAGACCTTATACAAACCAACAGAAATATGGCTGGAGATTTCAGCATCTTTACCTGAGCAATTGGTTTCTAAGCACAGAAATCCCCTATCGGACTCCAAGTAGCTCCACATAATGGGGGACCTACATCCTGCTTCTTTTCTTGTTCAAATTCCTCCAAAATTATCCAAGCTTCCTATGAAAAACCACAAGCAGGTGACTTCACTGCTCTTATATATCTGTAGCATCTTATCATGGTGGTGTAATGTTACAGGACCAGCTCAGCAACTCACTGGGCTCTTCCCTGAACCAGTTCAGCTCACGAAACTGGCAGACAGCTATGCACAGTTTTCTGATGCCTTTAATTTTCTCCCGGGTTCCTGAGTTGAGCAGGCCTACGGAGGGGTCAGCTGGATGCCAGAGCTGAACAAAGTAAGGTGACATGGAAACTGGAGTCAGCGGCAGAGCTGATAAGAGGGAACAGAATCTTCTTCTGCTTTGGGCACCAGCAGCAATCAGGTTTGATTAACTCATGTTGTGTGTCTTCACACTAATATAATCATGTGGGGCCTTCTGTAGTCAGTGGAGGAATATAAGTACCTCTGGACAGTGATTGGGATCCGAGATGACAGACTTAGATGAGAAACTGAAGTTTTCAATGGCTGCAGTTAAATGAGAAGTGGCCCAATGATGGTTTGTTTCTAAATAGGACCATTATAAACAATGGCCTGAGTAGCGTTCCTGGTCCTGGTACATACTGCTTGAATCATTCAGGAATGGCCCAAACCACGACAACAGCTTAGGAATTTCATAAAAGAAAAATTTCCCCCATCAAAGGGAGAGACAGCTCTGTATCAAATTTTACTGACACCTCACATTTGCATACAAAGTCCTATAAATCTTCTCCTCACACCTCTCCATTTGGAAATTGTATGGTCGCTGGGTACCACCCCCACTGTGTTGCCATGGGAAGCACAAGTTGTCTATGCCAGCAGCTCCTATGCTCTTACTTATCTTACGGAGGTACTCTTTTCAGAAGTAAACTTCAAGGCAGAAGAAATGTCTTCAAAATTCAGAGGTGAGGGTTTTTACTTTTGGACTTTCCTCATTCTCCAGAAGATGGGAGGACAGAGACCTATCGTGCTCACAAGACAGAATTTTAAAAGACTTCATCTAGCTCTGAAAGTTTTCATTTGTTTGGGGTCAATGTCATTGCCAATAGCAGTTTAGTCTTAGAGCCAAACAAATGGCACATGCTTCTCTCGGTCATCAGGATCTTTATTTCCAGTATTGCAATACACAAGATCCACAGGTAGAATCACAAATTGCAACTTCCCAGTATTAAGTGATATTCTCTCGCCTTCAGACAGTGCACAGAATTTTTCACAAACTGCCTTAGAAAGATAAAAACATGTAAAAAGGTAACTGTAAATAGCAGATTCTGCCTTTATCCCCCTGATAAGGTCTGAAAATAAAAACAAGGCAATACTGATTAAGGTAGAAAATAGGAACGCTACCCATGCTACTCAATGACTCCAAACCAGTGAGGATTTATTTAGAAAACAGATTTCAAGTTGTTCTGGACTCATACACCCTCCTATAGCTTCACCTCAGGACATCAGATGGCTTAATTTCCTGGCATGGAGATTAGCTGGCTGACTCTCTCAGTAAGAACATTTGATCTGAAGTCCCAAACATCCTGATTCAGAGCAGAAAATACTCCACAGAACACATGTATTCTGCAAAACGGGGAGATTAGCAATATGGTCCCCACTGTGTCAACTGCCATCATGCTGATCACAGCATCCTGATATACTGGAGCGGCTTCTGGAGCAAAAAAAAATCGGGAACATGGACGAGTTTGCTAAAGGTTTATTATGGCACCCTTGAGCACCAAGATTTTGAGACATGCTTTACCATGGTCTTCTGAGACCTATCTGAAGGATATGCATCCAAATCCTCTTTAAGAGTTCAGATGGGGCTTCCTTATGAGCACCTGGCAGTGCAATTCAAACTGAAAATTAAAAAATTTAAAATTTTACTTCAAAATATGTAATAAACAAAAAACGCATCTATGTACCACTTCCTTGCCAGCCACCTTTCAGAAAGGTGAGGATTTTACAAGGTTTATTTACAATGCTGCCATGGATCCGCTTCTGAGAAGACAAGTTTCCAGTAAGACCCCATCCAAAATACCATTCCAATTTCCAGTTTCTGTTTAGATCACATTTTTCAGAGTTTGCTTCTTGGAAGTCTGGGGATCTGCCTGCAGTTATGGCTGGCATTTCATTTCTCTGCAGTAGAAAGGAATGGGGTGGGGTAAAGGACATGCTTGGCAGCAGGAACTTCTTTCCAAAACATTGCATGGGGTAAGGAGAAGTGTCTGGCCCCGAACATGCCTTGGGGCACAGTCCCCTCAGGGTGATGTTACACCTCTTCATTTGACTCTGGTACTTTTGTAGCAGAACCTTTATTCTGTCTCACTTTGCAACACCAGGGAGCCTTAATGGCAGAACCAGGCAATGGTTTATTCAGCAAGAATTCAGGCAAGAGTTTTGGTGACAAGATTGAAAACAAAAGTCTGTAGGTAGGGCAGGTGTGAAACACCATTCCAGTCAAAGTGTAATAACTGGATATCTTGGCAGCTGCTTATTCTAGTTGACTTGGAAGAGTCAAGGTATCTTTGCCGTCAGGACTGGGGCCGGTGCCTCCCAGCAGCACCCTCATTTCTGAGGGCTGCCCTCCAGTCTGAGGAACGCTGGTCTGGGAATGGGTCACTCCTGTCACTGCTGGGCTGTGTCTTGGCTTGGGATCTCCTCTTCTGGGCAGTAACTTCCCTGCTCCTGTACCAGCTCTGAGGACTGATGACCTGACTTGCACCGGCTGACTCCTGCACATGCACAAGCAGCCAATTTTTCTCTGTCTCCCTCATTTACTTTGCATCATGCTTCCCGGTCCTTATTTACTGCTAACCCAGCCTCAAAATCTCCTACTTGCTACCTGGGCTGGTTCACAAGCCCTGCTCTGGAATACCCAGTTAACTACCCACCGCAGTTTTGCTTCAGCCTGAAAACCTGAAGAGCAAGTGCTCCTGTGGTCAGCACATACTTAATCAGCCTGTGGAACAATTCCATTTTTACCTAATCTAAACTGTTTACTTTATACACTTAAGCATGAGTTGCAGCTTCTAACAGCTGATACTAGATACTACAGAGGATATCAGGTATACACGTATGCTGTAAAGTTCACAAAATCATACTGTAAACTGGCATATTACCAGCTTTCTATGAAGCCCATACACACCACATGAGCAAAGCAGCTGATAAACCCAGTGATGAGGAACCTTGTCCAACTTCCTGACTGTTTTGGAGGTTCTACCATACAGCTTTCCCAAACCACAAACCAGCAACACGAAGTGCTGCACTTCGGATGCTGTCTGGGTGTCTTCACCACACAGCACAAAGCCTTTTGGGCCCCACTCTGGCTGGAGCCCTGGGTGAAGACACACACAATGCCTGCTCAGAAGCTCTGAGAAAGCTCCTGGGAGCTTCTCCCCACAATTAGGCTTTGTCCCTCCTCCAGCTATTTGTTTCCACCCCACAAATACGCTGGCACATCCAGGTATGACTATTCATGCTGCAACATGGTGACCTGGATCGGGGAACTGATCCGAGTTAAAAATAACCCAGTAGAAGAAAAGGTTATTTTTAACCCAGACAAGTTCCCCATCCAGTCTCACAAGCAGTCGTAGCGGCCCGGGGAGGGTGTAGCACAAGACCTGCAGCAAGTGGCAGCAGCGAAAGGAAAGGTAGGAGCTGCCCAGGCCGCCACTGCTGCTAGACGACATCCGTGTCATCCGTCACTGATACCATAGCAGGACAGACCCGTAGCTCCCGTAGAAAGCGTATCAGGTAGGCCGGTGCCTGTGAGCTGCCAAAGGCAAAGATGGATGGATGACATTCAGCCAACCGCAGCAGGGAAGCCAAGCCTGGCAGGCATACCTAGGGTGTGCATCATCCATTGCGCCCTTGAACTTGGCTCCCATGGCAGCAGTGGTGACCATGTTAGACAGCTGTAATGGTCTGACGATGGCCCAGCATCTCTGTATACAAATACATAAAGAAAAAAGTCTCTTGTACTGTAAGTGCTCCTTTTCTTCCATTGCAGATTGTGAAACATGAAACAAATTAACTGCTGATATGACCCTACACTCTCATATTTCTGAGTAGCTCATAGCTAGTGATATTCACTAGATCTGCGAGACCTAAAAGAGAAGAATGGTCCAGATCCTTCCTCCACAGTGATGGAAATCAGGATTTGCTCTGGAAGCTGACTTACCTCTGTTTGAAACTGATGGGGGAAGTGGGACAGACCCATCATCTGGAGTGCTGGCAGAGAAGATCCTCACTTCCAATTATGCTGATGCGTTTGTGTGAGTTGCTTTTCAGGAGTTCAGAGATAGCTGGCTGCAAACATCCTTCCCCTTCAGCCTTTGAACACACTATTAATGAAGTGATTTTCATCTGATGTATCTAACAGGCAGGTATTTCCTTCCTGCCTTTCCCCTTGCTCTTTTGGAATGGCTACATAGCTTCTTTTTGGCATATGTACTTTATATACTGTGTTCAAAGAACTGTATAAGAGCAACAGCATGACAGGCAACCCATAAAACATAAAAGGGCTGCTCATATCACCCTGCGTGTCAAGCTAATCTCACCCTCCAGCCATATGCAACCATTGTATGTAGCAATCATTAAAAACTGCTATAAAATGCTCTGTAAAGAACAGCCCTGCCTTAGCAAAGGATGGCTTAGATAATCTAAGGGACCTTCTCTCCACTGCCTGCTATAGTATTACTGGTATATTTATCCACAGAAAATGAGTCACTGATTTCTTAAAGTAGCAGGCAAAGCACTCTGGGTTTTTCTGTCATACTAAAACTAAATGGGCTTCAATGGTATTTCTTCAAAATTGTTTGAAACAATGAGAGCAACTGCAGGTGTTAGAAAGTGAGCTTCTTTCAAAAGATACAGCCCTAAATGGAGCATTGGAAAATACGAATGAAAAAAGCTACTTTGTATGGGAAGGGGAAATGTAACTAGTAGGTAAAATTTATTATGGCAGCTATTACAAAACCAGATGTTGGAACACATGGTTTTCATATGGGTATAAAATATTTGAATTTTGTTACAATGTATTGATAATATATATTGCCTCAATAACTCAGGCCTTTCCAAATGAACACAGCATCACAGACAATAAGGCTTTTATGGACCTGTGAAAATCACCTTGTTCTTACCCCCATCCTAAGACAGCATCTACCATACCTATACCTCAGTGGTTTGCATATCTGAGTCTTAAAAGGCTTCCAATGGTAGAGTTCAGTACTTAGCTTAGCTACCCTTAGAGTTAGAAAAAGTTTTTTTCTAATGTTTAGCTTAATTCTTTCTTCATTTTAAGCCTATTATTCCTTGTTCAGTCCTACACGGACATGGGAAACAGGTCATCCCATTCCTTTCTGCAGTCTTCTGTAAAATACTTGAAGGCTGCTAACTCATTCCTCGTTTTTCTTTTCTCTAGACAAAACATCCCCATTTTTAAGACCTATAGACTAAATTCTTCCCTATTGGTCTATACTTTTCTTGAAATTAATTTCCCAAAACTGGATAGAGACCTCCAGCTGAGGCTTTATTAATGCTGAGCAGAGTGCAAGATTATTTCAAATGTCCTACACACAGTAATTCTCTTTATCCGTCCCACCGTGATATTTGCCTTTTTCATAACAGTGTGACCTTGTTGACTCTTATTCAACTTGTGATCTGCAACAAGCCCCAGATCCTTTTCTGCAGAACTCTTGCCTACTCTGTTACTCCTTATTCTTTCTTTGTGCAGTTAATCACTCTTGCCTAACTGTAAAATCTTCTTCTTATTGGATTGCATCTTATTTCTAGGTCATTTCTTCAATTCATCAAGATCCTTTTCAGTTCTCCTTCCTCCCAACCTTCCAGGTTTGTGTCTGTAATATTAACACATACACATTTTTCCACCTTGCAAATAAAAATGATGAAAAGTGCCTTAAGACAGACCTTTTGAAGACCTAGTAAATACTTCTGGAGCCATTTTCTGGCCAGTTGTGTCCCCACTCTTTGGTAAGTTCATTCTTCATATTTACCTAGCTTACCCACTTAGACAGTCTGAATTTTTTACTAAAGTCATGACATATGGGAGCTATTCCTCCTCCCTGTTCCTGTGGTCTACTACCTACCAAAAAATTTAATTGCTTTGGTGCAATTTTTATCAACAAATCAGTGCCAGCTATTATTTATCTCACTGTTTTATTCTAGCTGCTTATAAAAAGTTCCAAGATTTTTCTGGGAATTGGTTAGACTGACCCCATTACCCCTTTTAGCCTCCTTTATAGATAGTCATGTCTCTCCCTTGATAGTGCCCAGGGCAAAAATGCAGGTAGCTATTTAGTGTCAGGGAATGCCTGTGTTACACAGTGTAAATTATGTCCTCCACTCATGATGCCGTGTCATGTAAACATTTTCATCCTCCTGTGATCAGCTTATGCTGCACAGTTAGTAAAGAACTGGGACCAGGATACATTTTTGCACCTTTGGTTGCTCTCTTGGCCACAGCTTTGCAGGCACTAGGTTTCTAGTGCAACTTAACTGAAGTTAAATTGCATCAGACTCTGCTAAGCACATTTGCTTTCAGAGTAGTAGAGATAATAGGGCTCAGTGTACCGTGACCCACAGCTGAACTTGAAGTGGACAGTGCTTCGGCAACTTATCAATGCTTCTGTGCTCTTTTCCTGCTTCTTCTGTTGAGACAAAGCCACGCAGGCATCAGCAATGCCTCCATTGAGTAAGATTATTTCATTGCCACAAAATTGTAACTCTTCCTACATCTAATTGAAAGTCAAGTTTCTCTCCTGTTTTCACTCTCCCATTACAGGTTGCAGTCTCTGATAGCCCTATGTTAAGAATATGCATTAAATGAATAATGTCCTTTTGTCTAAGCAGCCTGCAGGAAACAACAGATTAAGAGGCAATTCATTCTTGTGATACACCATGGGTGAAGCCCTGATCCAAAAAAAAAGCGTACGGGAGTTTCACCACTGGCATGACAAGGGTCAGAATTTCACCCTGAGCAGACTTTTTCTTTTTAAATACTGATGACAAAATAAAAATATTGGATTGAATCATTATTCACCGGTTGTCCTTAGTGCAAAGACAGATGTGCACTCCACCCCTCAAAGATTGTCTACAAACTTCCTCCCTCCCCCAGAGCGGTGCTTGGCAAGCGCCCAGATATCAACAACTTCCCTTTGAAAATTATTGATTATATGGCTCTAACAATTGATAAATCCTCCGTTGTTGGAGCCAAACTTTGTCTTTGTTTAGGGGCCAAAAGAAAGATTAGGAAACGTTCTTGTCTTGATTAAGGAAAAATGATAATGTTTAAGTGGGGGGAGACACATAACATTCAAAGGAATATGTAAGGCATCTGGCTTTCATATTCTACAGTTTGATAAAGCAGATGACTACTTTCTGATGGAAAAAAAACCCACAACAACAACAACAAAAAAGAAATGAGCGAGTGTCTTTAGCTACAGCAAAGTATAAGATGAATTAACTAAGCATAGTAACCCGGCGCAGCACATTTATAAGAACAAGCCATCTTCCTGCAGCGCAGCAGCTCTATCACCACTCTCCCACTTTGCTTTTCATTTTCAAAGCTGAGGACAAGGTTATCTGCTTTTTTTTTTTTTTGACCACAATAGAAGTAGGGGGTTCACAGGGACTCTATAATAAAGTTAATTTTATAGCTTCTGTTTTGCTTTGTTTTCTTTACCCTCCTCACCTCATTCAGCAAAGTAATTGTGGATGGGAGCGCACTGGCAGCTGCACTGGGATTTATCAGCTCTGCAACTTGATTCTTCCAAGCACCACGTGCACAATCCCAGCTGTGGAGTACATTAACAGGTAACCCAGTTCACCGTACTGACCTAGTTTTAAGGGTCTGGTCTGAAGTTTTGAGAATACAATCCATTTTGTGATTTTGCATTGTTTTGTTAATGTCTGCAAAGCAGAAACTCAGCTTTTTGAGCAGGGACCATCTTATCTTTTGTGTACAATAGTTAAGCGCACAAGATGACTACTGACTTTAACAGGATCATCTGGTGCTGTTGTCATTCACCATGGCTGTGTTGCAGACAAATGAATAATGATGACACAGATGATAATATAGCTACTCAGAAGTAATGCTGAAGTGGCAAACAGAAATCCAGTTTCTAAGACACAGTGTGGGCAGGATAGGATTAATTTTTCCCCATGATTTGCTCTTTCTCTGCCATCTATCTGGATAGCTTCCATTTCTTTCAAGTCTCTTCTGGATGTCTTTCTTGCACTCATACTTATTTGGTCCTGTATCAAAACCAAATACATTTAAAGTAGAGGTGGTGTATGAGCCATTGCTCAGTCTCTGTTAACGTGCTGCCATATAAAATGGTAGAAAAACTTCAGAGACAGCACAACAGACAGTTCCTGGACAAGTCTGGAGAGACTACTTTCAGTGTCTCATTCGAGAAACAGCGTCAAGCAACAAACACAAGACACCTGAAACGTGGCAGCATTCATGACTGAAACTTGGGTCTTTTCCATCAATTTTTGGTTCCTCTGTTTTGATGTTATCCACAGAAAAGACGAATTGTCTAGATATTTTGGGCAACCATGTTTGTGGTTAGACACTTGTACAATAGATTATCATTTATCCAGGTATTAATCGTGTTGGTCCTAATCGTCTTTTCAAACCATCTGTAATAAAGGTATATTTAAGGAACCTCCATATGCAGAAACTAGCTCTACCTATAACCTAGGAAACACGTGCTTTTAGTGATGCAGTCATCAGTGGCTCCTCAGCAGACCCATCTGACATACTTCATCTGACAGCAGCTTTCACTTCGGCGAGTTTCAAGGAGTGATGAGCAGAGGTCCCTGCCTCTAGCCAGGGTACAGGCAGAATTTATCTCTGGAGATTCTGTACTAATCAAAATCAGATGTAAGACATTGAGGTAGACCAGCTGAGCTCAGGACAGGTTAACAGAGCACAGGTTGTATGCAGGATTTCTCTCCAGCTAACGTTTGTGAGGGACCTCAAGAAAGGACAAGGATGACTGTACGTACTAGTCCCTTCACCCATTGCAGTCAGTGAAGATCCTGAATTTGTCTAGTCATACCTGGGAGAAGTAATGAGGAAGCAGATCTGGTGTTGAAGCTTTCCTAGGATAGAGTATAGTTTGCTTACGGAACGTGAAGACAAGCAGAAACTGCAGGTGAAGGTGAGGGTCCCTAGTTAGCTAGTCACGGCAAGAGAGTCGTTCAACTCCGTTTTCAAGATGCTTATGCTCAAGGTCCAGCCTGCAGACCTCACTGTTTGATTTCATTAGCCACACAGTAATGTTATGACTCAGATAAAAATGGGGTGGCAGGGTGATTTTTTGGGTGAAAGAAAAGGACCCTGACCACCCAAAAGGGAAGGTAGGAGCTGGAAAACACAGCAAAGCTAAGAGCTTGAGCAGTTCCACTCACATTGCACCCTGTCTCGTCTGGTAAATCTTGGCCGTCACCTCACATTCCAGTAATTCCTGCACTCCTGTAGCCACCTTCCCCTTCAGCCAGGGAGAGATTTCAACTGACTTTAATTCCCATGCAGACTAATAGAGAAGATATCAGTCACCACAATGAAGTGATAACGGTGGCCAGTTTAATCACTGGCCTCTATCAGAGAAGGACATGAGACAGTGCTGGAGACAACCTCCCAAACAAAAGGTCCAGGCAGCAAATTCTCAACCTAAAAACTGCCACGAAGTGGTGTTCAGAGGGGATTTAGGGACACTGAAGGATTAGTGCTCCTCTTTCCTGAAGACAAGGGTTGGTTTAGGGAGTCACTGATTTTGGAAATGGTGGCTTTTGCTATAGCATGGTAGATGTGTGTGTGGGAAGAAATCACCGTGTTCTTTGTCTAGTGATAATTTTCTAACTGACCCATATTGTTTGGTCTGGCCAAACTGTTCTGAGTACAGGGAGAGGGAGCAAAACTGGTTTGAAGCAATCTTTCTTGTTCTCTGTTTTCTTTGTTTATTAAGAGTATGCTGTGAAGGCAACAGCCGCTGCTGGAGAGGGAAAGCTGGGTGAAGTGACTGCTCTGAACTGGCATAACAAGTCATACGATCCAAGAGCTCCTGAAGAGCATAACAAAGGCTATCTGTCATGGTAAGACATAGACTTTACACAGCATGAAAGGTCCTCAGCCTTTGCTACTGTCTGCAGTATCACAAATGGTGCAAAGATAAAAATAACTGATATTAAAAAAAATAAAAATCAAAGAAAATGTTACTAGGATACCAATCATTCAGTGGAGGACAAATCAGAACCCAATGAGTCTGTAGGTAATGATAATTATAGTGCTGCATAAGCATGTGAAGCAGGTTACCAGTAATCCTTCCATTTGTCAGGGGAAGACAGGTTGGGATGCCTGGTTGCAAAAGAAAATTTGGTTTACATTAGATTGTTTTATTGTAGAGTTTTCACTGCTATACATGTTCAAAATACAATCCTTTTCCAGTGAGGGAGGATTCCACAGCCTTTATTAATGAGTTTGCTCAAGTGGTTTCATAGCTAGGATTTTGTCCTCACTATCAGATCCTAATGTCCTTTGCTACCGATGAAGCTCATTTCTTTTCATCCTGCCAACTCCCAATAAACCACTCATTTTCTTTGTGACAAGCTTATGCACTTCAAGCTTGCCGTCGTGCCCCTCGTGATTCCCCTCTAGCAGAAGGCAGCTCGGTATCTGCCACCATTCTGCATACGTTCTTATCACTTTTGTTGATTCCTTCTGGATTCTCTCTAATTTGCCTATCTTTTTAAGTATGCCCAGAGCTGGAAACAGGACTTCTGCTGAAACTTCTTAACCCCCACTTCTTACACACAGTCTAGCTCTGAATACATTTCCAAAGCAAGACTTGCAGTTTTTGTGACAGCACCATGTTATTAATTCATTGAGTTTGAAATCGATCATAACTTCAAGGTTCTTTTTGTTTTCTGCAGCACTCCTGAAAATATTGCATTTATTTCTTACTCTGTAAATGTTCCTTTGATTTCCCCTTCCCAAGTGTAATGCTGTAGATATGTTTCTACTGAACTCCATCTCACTTGTTTCATTTGGAGTGAAGACTATTTTGAATTCAGATCCTGGTTTCTGAACTGCCTGGGAGCTCTCCCCTCCCTATTCCTCATTGTCACCTGCAAATTCTGTAGGTGTATTCTCCATTCCACCACTCATATCATCCATATCAAGCCTAAATCAGTTACATTAAGATTTTCCAACAAGATCTCATTTGAAATAACCACTCTGTGTGTGTGTGTCGTATAACTGAATGTCTGCAGCTTTTTGTGTGTCCTCTTTTAGATAGCAATTTTTCTCACACTTAACCAGATAACATTTTCAGTTAGTCTCCAGCTTGTTCATAAGAATGTCACAAAGGGCCATGCCAGAACCCTTGCTAAAATAAAGATACGGGCTATTGAATGCTATGAATGTGAGTTATCTGAGAAAAGAAGGAAATCAATCCGACTTGGTGTGATTTGGTTTTACTTTTTAACGCCTTCTTATCCTCCAAGTACTTGTATGTATATTGTACACTGAGCTGTTGGAGTCTCTTTCTGGGTGTCAAAGGTAGGCTGATTGTCCAATAATTAATTTTCCCATTTTTACAGGCAGGTATTATAGTTATTTATTATATTTATTCCCCTCCTGTCCATCAGGTCCACCCTGTACATACTCCCAGGCAACTGCTAATGGCTCAGACGTTACTGTGACTAGTTCCTTCAGTACTTCTGGGTGAAGGTGGTCAGGCTTTGAATATAACTGATTTAGATAAGCATTTCTAACTGTTCCATCTCTGCTCTGTCCTGCCCCCTTATTCTTTCATTTAAACTAATTTTATTAGGTGTTGGTCACCACTAACTACTTTAGCGAAGACTGAAACAACAAAGGGATTTAATATTTTGGTCTCCTTTGTGCTGTCTGTTATTTGCTCTCCTTGTTATACAGCTGTACTTCTTTTGTCATCTTATGTTCTGGCAACATTTTCTGGTTGCCTTTATGCCTCCTGCTATTTGTAACTGCTTGCGTGCCCAAACGTTTTGCTTTATCTTTCCATATTATATAGTTAGGTGTCCTGGTTTCCAGGTTTTCTGCGAGGCTTTGATTTCCAGGTGCCTAAAGAACACCTCGGAGTACCACATCAATCTGCAATTGTGCTTTCTCTTTCCTTTGTACCTGAACAGCTTGTTGTAGAACCTTTAATGTGTATTTTTTCAGTATCTGCCAGTGGTACCCTAGTCTTTTATCCTTTCAATTACCTTCTCAAGAGGCCTCCACCCCAGCTTATGAATTTTTAGAAACCTGTTTTTTTGTAGTTCATCCTTAATAGTGAGTTTTTTCTTAAAATAGTGGTCATCTGTCATTTCATACTTGCTTTCACCCAGACTGACTTCCACCTGTAGATTCTGAAGAAACCCCTCATTATTGGCTGAATCAAATCCAATTTAGCTGTGTCCCCACATAACGTCCCTCCTCACCTCCCCACCTTCTGAGAAAAAAACTGCCCTCAGCATATTCTAAGACCCTCACAACTGCCCGTGTCCTCCTCTATTCCTTTTCAGTAGGTATTTGAAGCGCGTTGCAGGGGCGAGGCTCACTCTTTTGAATATCTCTGTGAGTTGCCCAAGCAAAAAGAGCCTCACGTATTTCTTCTTTCTCATGATTTATTTTTCTCCAAAAGACCTCCAACAAGACAGCCATCTTGTTCTTTTCTTTCCTCATTTCCACCCAAAGGCGGTAAAGTAGCCAGCTTCTTAGCTTTCCCTGAAGTGGAAAGCAAGTATATGTGTCTAAATGCCTTGTCCTGTCTAGTCTTCTGGGAAAAGCTGTCTCTGTGTCCCTATTCCAGGTCCCCGATTTGTTCCATCAGGACTTCACAACACCTATTATGTCATGGTTTTGTGCATATCAAGACTTTGAGTTTTCCTGTTTATTCAATATATTGCTGATATTTCCATACAGCTATTTTGGATATTCAGCTGTTTGCCCTATTACTCTCTCTCTGGTCTTTCTTCTGCTTTTTGCTAACAGTTTCCCTATGGAGATTGTTAACAAAGTACTAATTACTGCTAAGCAAAGGGTATAGTGGTGGCTTTGTGATGTAGATACTGGTCAGTCAGGAACTTGACTGAGACTCCAAAATTACTGTAATTCCCATCTATCTCTGGACAGACTCCAGATAGTAACAGCTTTCAGTCTCTGCCAACCTGGTTTGGAGCAGTCTGCCTGTGTGTGATTTTGCATGTCTGTCAGCCAAATCAGAGAGCCAGTGCAAAAATCTAGTACTTACAGGGTGTCTGATACCCGTGGGAGCTGTCTGGATTAGGAAACCAATGACTAGTTTATAACAGATTGGGGGGAGAAAAAAGATAGAAATAATATAGCTCGCATTTTAGATACAAATAAAATTGTAATTAAATGCAAATTACTGATGTAAATCAGAAAGATTTTTTTTTTCCCTGACAGTCTTAATAAAGATTAAAGCTGAGTTGGAATTGCTCATACAAAACGTGAGAAGGAGCTGCAGCCACTCCTGACGTGTGACATGGTTCTCAATGAAGTGTTTTACAGAGCGGGCAATGTGAAGCCTAGGTGGGAAATCACAGCTGGAGAAGCTGCCACCATCTTTCACTTCCCTCAGGTCCAGGTCCTCCCTCAGAGGGTAACACCGAAAGCACTGAAACAATGACGAGCCATTACACAGCATTAACGACATCCCTTAGAGCCCTGCCCCTGTACACATGTATATACACATAGCTATATACACATAGCTTTCCTATGTATACCCAAGACATAATTTTCTTTATTATTTAATTCAGCTTAATTAATAATTAATACACTTTAATTAATGACATAGTAATATAATTAACACACTGTAAGGAGGAAGATGATAAAGCTCATCAGAACCACTGTCGGTTGTTACAAATGACAAATAGGTGACAAAACTGAAAACCCTATTTGTGATTTGTGTGAGTTACTTTCTAACTGGATTTTACATGTGTACCAACTTCTCTATTCCTGTGCATTTTCAGACAAAGAAAGATTTGTGCTCATCTATAGCTTTACAGACATTGCAAGGAGCTGAGTAGGAAGCCCATCCTGGACCAGACAGGTAGAATGTTCTGAACTACACGTTCAGAAGGCAAATGAGTGAGAAGTCCTATTTGTTTTCATTTCACGCAGCAGGTCAGTCATAATCACACACAAAATACCATTATGAACTATGACCAGTAATAATGCAAATTTACCAAGCGTAAGAGAAAAGCCAGTATAAGCACTCCGTGCTCAACAAATCCCTCCCACTAAATTCACCTTCTCAAAAATCTCAAGTCTATAGAAAAATCCTTGCAAAAACCTTGGGATCTAGTGCACCAAGCCAAAGAAAGAGTCATGAGCTCTTTACTAAGAACGACCCATCCTAAGCCTTTAGCTAGGCATATCCTGAAACCATTAACTTCTGAATCCCAGCTTATCTCAGCTGTTGGGTAAAAGCGCAAGGGCCAGTTTTTGAGATAACTTGTGGCAAGGCCAAAATCATAAAATACCTCACATCCAAGCCTTGAACTGCACCTGGAAAGAAGTGGGAAAATAGCACTGTTTACAGACCAGCCTGTTCCTTATCCACACAAGTAGTGAGTGCTAAAAATTGATAATTTAGGCTTTATATGGACAGAAGGACTTCTTAAACGTCTGAGAAGCCCTCTGAAGCAGACGATCTACGCCAGAGACTGGGCAACTCAGAACAGGATTCAAGATTTAGAGAATGCACAGAATAAGCCTTTTTTTTTCCCCTCCAGCATTTTGTTCAAGTTAATGTCTAATTAGAACTGAGAACTTAATGTGCTTTTTGCTGCTGCTATGACGATTCCTAAAAGCATTTCGCGGACATCAATTATGTGTGGTAGTTTTGCACTAAGCTCCCCAGCTACTGAAGGAGAAGAGAGGGACAACATGAGCTCTGTTTTATTATTGCACAGTACAGATAATGATACACTAACCATATCAAAAGGAGCTTTGTAATTATTGGCTCAGGAGCTCTTGTGGTTATTTTACATTTAACCCACACACTAATTTGGTGTCTGCTGGCACATGGTGGCCATATGGAGGGCAGAAAGCATTACTGCCTACCACAGGAGAACATAATCTGGAGAGCGGAGGCATTTTCATGTGTTGAACAAAGTTCCACCCACATCATAAACTGGTCATTCTGCCACATCATAAGCTGCAGAAAAAAAAAATCACATAAATCTTCACAAAGACTCTACAGAGCTTCAATCAGAGACCGTCCTTTGTGCAGCCCATGAATGCATTGTTGATACTTTATAATAACAAGTAATAGTTATGTATCTGCTGCCAATACATTTTGTCATGCAATTCTACTATATATTGTTGGAGCGGTGTTGAAACTATTTCCCTGCTATGAAAAATGTTAATGAGATGAATTATTGCTCACTGAAGATGGACAAAGAAAACCATGGAAATTTATGCAAGAAGAGAATGCATGGGGGTTATTTTTAATTCCATCCTTTCATCTCTCAACTTTTGGGGATCAAGCTTTAAAAATGTCTGAAAAAATCACATATATATATATATGCACCTTTTTCTTGATTATTCTATATTAGTATACACAAAAATACTTCTGTGGACAAAACACATTTGTCTGTCCACCTACCTAAGTGTGTTTGTATTTATGTATGTACCTCCACCTGTGTGTTTGCTGGGAAGGGTGCTGAAGAACTTCTATCCAGGTCTTACACGCTTACAAACATTTTGGACAAGTTTTATGATTGTTTTTCCTGAATGGAGAGAGAAAAGGAGACAAAATCAGCAAATTGGTTTGAAACAAAATTCTCAGCTGTCTCACCGCTCCTGTACCACATTATAGCATAAACGGCAAGGGAACTTAAACACATGGAAGGGGGGGAATTCGTTTGCATTGCCTAAACAAATATTTTTTTAATAGTATAAAAATAGGTGGAACAGGAAGATAGGCAGGACCAATGTAGAAGAAAAGCATGTTTGTGCCCAATTCACCGGAGAGATTGTTAAAGAACGTTTTATCATAATGAAAATATTACCCTTGGAATGCCAGTGAGATCACTGTCAATTTAAGTTGCCTGTCCTTTTTCCTTCTAGTACTAAAGGTAGACTTGTCCTACAGTTATTGTGACTAGCTGATTTTTTTTTTATTGCAGAAAATGTTCTCTTTCATTCACGAATCAATAGCTCTTTGCTAGTCCTGGCTTTGCTCCTTGCTCTTCTCCGTCAGCCCTTGCTAAGGGCTGTTGCTAAGGGCCGGAGGAAGTGTCCTGTTGCATTCGGCTGAGAAATCAGGGAGGAAAAGCACATTTCTGTGAGGTGCAAATGAAGCACTTTTCCCACTGCTGTCCTGCAACATAGGAAATATGATTCTAGCTGGAACAAGTTGCTCATGATTAGGACCCCCATGTGTTTCAGAATTTCGACAGGCTGCTCCTAAACTCGTAAAATTAGCAGAGCGCCACGGTGGGATCTAGAGAGCAACATTTTTCATACAGGACTCCAGGCAATCAGTTGTAAAAGGAAACTTTTATAAAGTTTTCCTCCTTCTCTTAACGAAGTCGACAGAAATCTTCCTGTGGATTTCAACGAGAAAAAAAAAATCCGTTAGTCAGACAGCTTGTAACTCCTTTATTTGAAAGCAGCTGAGCAGGGCATATATAAATTTGCTAAAAGTTTTATAGACAACAAACTAATAAATCCAGTGACATTCTCCATTTAACGATAGGGAATTTAGCCGGAGGAAACAGAAACCTTCAGAACTGTGGAATACACCTCATTTACTTTCTGAAGTATTTAATTTTAAACATACTGTTCAGTTATTCAGATTATTTATTTAAATGCATTTCACGTTGTGTTGCACACATAGCTTTGACAAAATCATATATTTTTTCAAAAAAAGACATACTCCAATTGTGGCTTACTATGCCTAGGAAGTCCTGTCCAGCAATTCCACCACTCTTTCGAGTGGCTCTCGTAATAAGTGATCAGTGCATCAATTAGTGTTTTTACTGAAGAGTTACTTACCCTCCAGCACAGTTCTTTGGGAAGCTGCACGCAGGGGAACCCGCGCTATCCAGGTTTCTCACGCATGGGAGCTGTGTGAGATCTAACAGCCTCCTCTACCGAGGTCACGCATGCCTTGATAAGGAACCACAGCCAGGGTTATACGATCAACATAAACATGAATACATAATCCAGTCGCGTCAGGCGAGCCCATTTGGTTGCATCTGCGCTACCCCATCCAAAGGCTGAATGTTTTGTGTGCATGCCTACTGCCTGTAGGTTACCGAGCTAACGAGCTTATCTTGTCTCTTCTGAACAATCTGTGCTGGAGCTGGAATATATTTCCTGTGGTTCATCAGAAGAACTGGCAAGCAAACAAGGCTGATAGATGTAGTTCAGACTTGTGAGGATTTCCTGGTAAGGTTGTTTTTTCCCTGTTCAACCAATTATGAAAGTAATGGTAGATATGAATACCCATTTCCCTTTGTTTGCAGTTGCAAAAGCTTGGCATTCGCCAATGTTTCCTGGTGGTGTAGAAAGCCGGAGGAGTAATGGGTTGCCGTAACGGTTTGGCCTGAAGATTCTTCCTGTGGACCTAGCAGATGGTGATTTGAATTATGTATCCTGCAAGGTGAAAGTCATAAATCAGTCCTGAGCAGAGGTGAAAGTCTAAGTGATTGTTAATGTTCTGAACCTAAGGTGCCAAACTTCGTTTCATCTCCTCAAAATTTGGACAGGACAAAGATACTTTTTCTTCTTTAGAATAAGGAAATAGTGGAAGCGGAAACTTTTGAACTCTGTTCTTCAGAAATTCCCAGGAGGTGCGATGAGTGCACTTCCTCTTTCAAGACTGTTATGAAAAGCCGTAGTGTTGTGGAGGAGGTACAGATGGCTTCTGAAGGCTGCTTGTACAATGCTTATTTCAGTGGGACTCCGAGTCATCATACCCAGCCTGTTACCTCCGAGACAGGAGCTGATGTTTTAAACATGATCACGGAGTTGGGTACCTTCTGGAGTAGCCAGGCTGCATCCTGGGTGAATACCGAAGCTGCCGAGTGTTCGGCACAGCGACAGTCTCCGAATGACCTGGAAAAGCCCACAGCTCCGGGATTCATCGGGAAGTGTAGCATCTCTCCCATCCCCGAGCTGATTAAAGGCTTTCCATTAGAGCAGGTCTTTCCTAATCAAATGCCTCTGTGTCATAGGTTTGTTTGATAATTTTTCATGTACGTGTTTAAGGAGACTGAGGAAAGGGCTTCTCTGCTACAGATTCAGCTTCTTTTCCTTGAATAACCCTATCTTCCCCAAATTCATGCTTTGATATAGATAGTAGAAATGAAATGAAAGTGGTAGAGAGATTCTGATTTTTATCAAGTAAGGATATTTCTACATCAAATAGTATTTTAAAAAATATTTGTAAATAGTAGTTACTACCTAGGATTTTATTGCTTTGGATAGCAAGTTAACTTTCAATTAATATTTGTGCTTGTGCCTTGAGGGCTGAGCTGTGTATAAGACTCTAAAATTTAAGAAAAAAAAAAAAGAAAAAAGAAGGGATTTGCCAGGCAAATGATTTGGAGGAGGATAAGAAAAACTGTCACACAACACAACTGTCACCCTCTATCTTCTTTGGTTATTCAGTATGTAAGAACAGTTTTCCTTTCCCAAATGCTTCCCAAACTTCCATACAAGACTAGTATCTGCAAGTGACACCACTTTTGCCTCTCTATTAAAAAGGCCCAGAGAAGACGTGTGTGCAGGGCGGAGGGGGTGACTTTATTTAATATCCTTTGCACTCGCAGCTAGTCTGCAGTTGCCAATTGCTTTACTGACATTTAGTCATTAAGTTTTGCCACATGAATTCCGTCCCTCAGCCTTGAAGGTCACCAGTTGTGATTTGCCAGGCTTGAGAAAAAGTTGCAATCAAACACTGAGGCCACAAACAGATGCCCACCAGAGAAATTGCAGCGATGGTGTCAGGCTTTACAGCTTGCACCACAGGAGTGGTCTGTGCAAGTGCTTCTCCATCACTGTGAAAGCAACTGGGTTAGTTTGAGCTGCCAGTGTGGGGCAGGTGGAAGAAGGAGATAACTTCATGACCGCCCCAGACATTTCTGCAAGAAGCATTCGGTTACAGCCTGAATGGTTCTTATCCTATTTATTTGCCGCCTTTTCACATTGTTGCTGCCAGAAGACTGTTAAGTGCCTTTGTAGGACAGGTTTGAATTCAGGGAGACTACTTACATAAGTAGCCGCTCACCAATTTGAGCAATATGACCCTCGGTTTCCATTTCTAGGACACATCATTCAAGAAAGTTGGGCCTGTTATGTCAATAACCTCTCGGTTGCTACATCTCAGCTCTGGTCCTGCAGAATCTGCCTAGGAGCTTCAGCACAATCCCCATTAAAGTTATTATAAACTGATTAAATCATGGCTTGTGGTGGATGGTACAGAATTTGGTTGCTTGTTTATCTGTCTGATTTTCTCGTATGAGGGATTTCCACTGCCCTAAAAATGAAAGGTTAAATTCGTTCAAGTCTTTGTCCTAGATACCGCCATGTCACTTTATTTGGACACTTTAGAGGATCGTATGTGTATCCCTTTGTAAATGCCATTCCAACAATTCTCCCTTGCATGATTTTTTTTCTGAAGGACTCCAAAGTAAAGCTTGTTGGGAATTTTCCCACAATATATTTGTTTGTATCTGAAAATGCTGACTTGCTGAAACGGAACCTTTTTGTGGGAAAGTATTTGTTCCAGTAAGAAGGCTTCTCAGATTCAGAAGTGAATTTCTGGAAAAAAAAAAAAAAGTGAAAGACAAACTTTCCCTTCTTTTCCTCAAAATAGATGGCTGCTCAGTGTTCAGGCATTCCCTGGGGGATATGGGCAAGAGAGGTTCAAATCCCATTGATTCAGCATGTTAGTCTCTTTCTGGGCCAGCTATGCAAAGCTGAACAGCTTCAGACAGGGTAAAAGGGAGTATTCTCACTGGCTTCTGCCCATTTCGGCATTGTTTCAGGAAGGTCCTAGTTTCATTATAATGAACAACAAAAGCAAATTTTAAAATTTCTATTGTTCTCCAAAATACTAATGTTTTGCAGATACTCTTACACCAGCCCAGCAGTGATTGCCTTGCAGATCCATCCGTATCTTAAAAATGCAGACGACAGAATCACTCCGTTTGGGATCTGTAACACATACAAAGTCCTTCTGGATCTTTGTGGGCTTTTAGGAGACATCTAGGATTTGATTCTGCAAATTTCTAAACTCTTGAGATGTTATGAGCAAATTTGCATTAGTTACTTAACTAATGGAGCCATTCATACACTTGATGCCAGCACATTACAAATTGATAAAGTTTTATGGAAGTCAATAGAAAGATTTCCACTGGACTTGAATGAAAGTTTGTTACATTATGTCCTTGTATCTTGAAATTTTAATTTGAAACTTGATCTTGTCTTATTTTGTGATGTTCAGATTCTAACAAAATTGTATTTCTATCAATCACTTATCTCTACAATTACAGAAAGAGGTATCATCTTTGTCTCCTTTTTAGAGAGACAGTGAGAACTCAGGAAACCTGGATTCTTTTCCCTGAATTGCCACTGAATTGCTTAGACTATCTATCATTATTTATTAACTTTAGCAATTATTTTTTTGATTCTAAGATGCAAGGAAATTTAAGCACTAGGAAATATACCATTTTGGGAAAATACTGCATTACAGAGCTCATAACCTTAATTTACTCAATGGCAATTTCACAATTAGGACATTATAATGCAGTTTTAATGCACATTTATTATAGTAATGAAGTACAGAATTACACAGATATAACACAAATCATACTTAATCAAGAGCAATCTCAGATAATAACCAACTACCAATTAGAATGATATGCCACTGATTTCATATGTATTATTTTTCTTTTATGAATAAGTAGTGCTACAAATTGTCATAATATAAATTGTTTACATTTGTTTTAAAACGTTCTATAATATTGATTGATATTTATGACTGAGTCTTTACTTACTGTATGAATGCCATAAAAGTTCTCCCACTAATGAGGTAATTAATTTTCCATCCTGCACAACTCCAGTTTCAAATTAGATTTAAATACTAATTCTTATAATGTAATAATTATTTCAAAATGAAAAAAAAAAAGAAAAAAAAACAAAACCAATTTACTATTTCATAAAGCTGGCAGGGGAGGACCCTTGGAAAACAGTGTTCTGTTCATAAAAGTAAATTCTACCATAAAACTCTCCCACCTTTTAAGTTAAGGCTAATATTCTGTGGAATAATGTTCTTCCTTATTTCACAAAAAAAGTCACAGCTTGGTCCTCTGCATCATGTGCTTTTGCCTTGTCTTGTGCAGTAATCACCTTCTTGAATCTTCTTAGTTGGAAGCATGCTGTCAAAGCAGATGGATTCTTAAAGTAAAATGCAACCCTAATTATTATTCTTTAACCTTCAGCTATGAGTTTTACATTATAATTTAAATCGGAATAATACTTTCATTGCAGTTTATCATACTTATACGGGGGAAAACATTCTGGAATTAAATAAAATTATATCATAGTGTTTTTAATATATTTTACATTCTAGTACTACTATTTTTTAAACTATGCATTTTTAAACTGTACATCAGGACATATTGCATGTCTCGAGGGACGCTTTTAAGAGTGGTAAGTGCACAGGTTCCCAGCAACTGGCAATACTAAGTATTATTACCATTCCTTTTGCATTTGATTTCTTAATAAACTTTTTAAAAATGTTAAAATGAACGGTTTTCTATAAGGAAAAAACCCTCCACGTTTAAATGCAACGAATACTTTTTCAGAACAGTGAAACATAAGGATATTGGAAATCAGAGATCAGTGACTGAACAAAATCAACTGGCTTTTGAGAAACCCCAGTATAGTTTGCATCTGTAGGTAGCAGTATTTTACATTTGGAAGCCTTCTACATGAGTCATGTCCTAAACCAGAGTTGTAGCTGAAAGAAGACATTCCCGTTCCAGCCTTGCATGCCTCCCCAGCCACGACTGCCAAATCAAAGTCTCCAACTAACAATGCAAACAACGGAAGAATAAATACCTTTGCCTTTTTACCGAAGACGAGGGCCCCTGTAGCATCTCTAAACGCATGTTATTCAGTGCAAAGCATCGCAGCATTCACAAACATAATACTCGCTCCTTTGCCCATCGTACAGATCTGTACTCACTGCTGCAGTGAGAGGTTTTGGTAGACGACGAATAGCCGCCGACAAAAAACAGAAGATAAAATTATTAAGTAAAGATAAAGTCATATCAAGCCTCTCCAGAGCTGTGAAACAATAGTTAGCTTACGCTAATCTTGACTCTGAGCCTAAGAATGCAGTGGTTTCACATGTCATTTCAAAAAGTGCTTTTGCTAAATTTTAAGGCATGATGCAACGGTTTAAAAAGCGGATAGTGTATCATGGAGAACATTCTGGCTGAAATCCCAGGTCCATTAAAATCGATGGGAGTTTTTACTCTGGTTTTGTGTCATACGTTCGTTATTTCTCTTCCCTCATTCTTTTCACTTATGCTCATTTTATGACAGTCATTGATACATGCTGCTATATCGGAGTTCATTAAAGCACTGCATGTTTCATTACATAATCAGAACCCAAGTTTGCACCAAACAACGGAAAGTAGGGTTTTATTTGCAGAAACAAAAATTACTAATTTTTCCTCACAACTGCTGTTTGATAGACATAAGATGGGTAAGGGGGAGAGGGGGTTTATTAAGCTCTAAAAAAATGGATTGTACGCCTGAGGCATGCTTTTTTGTGTATGTCGCCTGCAATGTGTGACATTCTGTTGGATGACTTTAAAGTAACTGTGTACCTTGCTGTAAGTTAAACACTAGAACATAAACACCTACATTAAATCGGAAACAGACAATAAAATAAGAAAACACATTTCCATTTTCTGACTGACCTCAATCTCTGAATGAGGACCCCTGCATGTTACATTAGCAGTCTGGGCTCCGTTACACTGCTGCACGCTCTGCTCCATCTACTGAAATATTGATTTTTTTTTTACAGAGCATACGCACTGTAAAATCAATATTCCCGTATACACACAGCCGAGTGGCAACGGCATCGCTGAGGCCAACTCCATGGCCCAGCAGAGGGGTGGTATGCTGAGGAAGCAGGGACAGAGGGGGAATGGGAAGGTAGGAAATAACACTACACATGGAAAACCGCAGCAAAATGCTAAAGAGGGAACAGCACGGTGAAGGTGGAGAGAGGGAGGAAGGGGCTTCGTAAACACAACTGAAAGGCTCAGGAAAGACTTGCCGTTTCTGGTTCAGAGGACAAAAGAGCTAAAGAAGAGAAGACAAAATTAGAGTATTCAAAGGTAAGATTCTTCTGAGGTTCTCCTTCCGCAAACACTGTTTTAAAATCAGACGGTTTAAATGAAAAAAAGATTATATCAACTAAAAAAAGTGAAAATATCTCAAAGCATTTTTCAGTTTATTTCCTTTTCAGATACTGAAATGACAGCCACAGGCTTGGATTAACAGGTATCGCCACCATCCTGCAAGGACAAGGACCACGCCAGTGCTGGAGGTCACCTGCACGGTGACACCGCTGGAGGACAGGGCCGCACGCCTGCCTTCTCCCGTGCACACCTGCACGCACACGCAGCTCGTACAGGTGGACCGTTCCTCCGGGACTACTCAAACGGCCAAAGTACCAGAGCACGTCCACAGCTGAGGCCTACGCGGCTACAAACTTCCCCCTGGATCAGTTCTTCAAACTGCGTTAGTGGTTCCGCCTGAGCCTACGGAACAAGCCGATCTGTAAGACAGCTGTAACTTTAACAACTTTAATTGAATGTAAGAGACAAAACCAAATCTTTATTCTGTCAATTTTGTACTATAGTGTCATTTGAGATTCATGTAGACCTAACGAAGTGTTGACACCTTCTCAAGCGGAGAGCAGAAAACACCCTCTTCAGATAAGCAGATCCCCCTCAGCTTTTCTTTCCGGGTGAGGGAACACACTTTGAAGTTAAAGCCGTCGTGCACTTTCCAAAATCCTTCAAATTCGAAGCAGGAACTAGAAAAACACCCGATATTTTCCCCTGCTCGCACCCGTCGTGCTCCAGGTTGCCGTCCCAGGGGGAAGCCGGGCCACCAGGAGGGATTTCAGGTGCGGCGGTACCGCGGCGGACAGAGCTCGCTCCCCGCAGCTCCGCCACCACGTTGTACCGAGCTACTCCCCCGCGGGGGCTCCGGGAGCCCCCCCGCCGCCGCGGGCACACAGGTGTCGCCGGGGCTACCTGCCGAGGACGGGGGCCGGACCCGGCCTACGAGCCTCCGCCGGGGCGGCTGCGCTGCTTCGCCCTCCCCGGCCGAGGCGGTAACACCGCACCGAAAACGTCGGCCGTCTCCACACCCCCAGCGGGGCCGCGGGCACCCCCACCCCCGCCGGGCCCGGGGCAGCGGTTGCCGGAGGCCGAGGAGAGGTTGGGGGCGAGGAGCCGCCGGGGCGCCGCCGCCCCCTCCCCAGCGCCCGCCCCGCCCGCTCTCCTCCTCAGCGCTCTCCT
>VZSZ01011976.1:13532-35518 GCA_013398815.1 Ibidorhyncha struthersii | reverse complement strand
GCGGCCCCGGTGCCGGTACCGGAGGAGGAACGGAGCCTCCGGAAGCAAAGTTCTGTGACACTCCGACTCTGGGTACGATAGCAGTCAGTGCACTACAGAACTTTGTCTCCGGCGGCGGCGGCGGCCCCGGGAGCCTCAGGTGGACACGTCACTGCGGGCTGCCCCGACGGTGAGCCCGTCCCGCTGCCCTGCCGAGCACCCAGCACCCAAACCTGCGCCTCTGCAACCTGGGAATAAAGTCTTTGTTGCTGCCGTGGCCTCCCGCTCTGAAGTTTTGTGGGGTGTTTGGTTGGTGGTTTGTTTTTTTTTGTGTGTTTTGTTTTGTTTTTTTTTTTCTTTTCCAGGGTAAAAATAGCACAACATCTGGGTATCGGAGGGTTATTTCGGTGCAGCCGGGCCGGCCTGGCTGTCGGTATAAATGTGAAACCAACTGTGGTGCAACTGAGTCGGTAGTGGGTATGTGAACGTGCTCGACGCCGCTCCTAATTGCGCTTTGTTTTAAGTGTGTAAAAGAATAGTAGCTTAACTAGGGGCTGGAGTTGCATAAAGGACTTTGTGCCCTTAGCAGAAACCTGTGATACAGAGCCCTGTTGTAACGCGGTGCGTTAAGTGTGCTAATTCAACGCTTAGGCCTTGCCTTGTGGCACTGAGCTTTTTGGTGTTTTTTTTTTTTCCTCTTTAGGAGCCTCAAACCCCTCAACTGCTGTAATTTGGTACCACAGTACTTCATCCTCACTGGTGCAAGGGGGAGGCTTTGGAAGGATAAGTGACACCAGTGTTTATTAGTGCGGTTGCGAGGTTTTCTAATAGAACCTCATTTGACACCTGCACGATATTGAACATGGACAATGGCTCGAAGGGCTGAGAAAGGAAAGGCCAAACTCGGCTGCTTTTCTCAGTTTGAGTTGGAATCTGGCAGCAGTGCCAACAGTCAGCCTGTCTCTCTTCAGAAATTTTGCAGAGTTTCTCGATGTGTAAACTCAACTGTGGTGTTCTTGTGAGGTGGATGTAATCAGCTGATCAGGTCCCATCATGATGAGGAATTTCTAGAGGTCAGGTGGAGCAAGATGGCGATTTGTTTAAAATTAAAAATCAGTGTGTGCTGCACTTTGTTAGCAAGTAAGGCTTTCACAGTAGCTTCGTTTTATGGCAGATACACTGCTTTTATATTTATACGCATAAATATATGTCTGCGTGTGTATACACCTATATGTTAGGGCTCTCACATTCTGTTAGCTTTTTGTAGCTAATGATCCCCTTTGGGCTGACTAGAAACCTAAATGAACTTTTCCTTTCTGCCAAGCTGAACGTGGAAGGTACAGGAAGATTATACAGTTCATGGAACTGGGCTGGAAACTGAAATGATATTCTAAGTACATGCTTTTTGGCTCAAACCATTTAATCAAAGGGTAGGTAAAGTGAGGAGCACTTACTGTATGGCAGCCCATGTGACCAGCTAGGGCTATATTTGGATGCTGGAGGTTTAAGGAATCCTTTTTGCTAACCATTTTTGGCCAATTGCCTGCCGCTTTATGTTGTGCAGCGTGACGTCTGCTAAAAAGGACTTGGAAGTCTGGTGTCTGCAACTGTTTAATCAGTGCAGTTATAGGGAAACACCTTGTACTGTCCGGGCTAAAGTCCCGCTGTATTTAATTTAGGGGTGGTTCCTGCCTAGCAGGATGTGTAATGCAAATTGCAGTTTCCAATTTTTGTACTAAATAACCTTTTTTGGGGAGGAGGGAGGGGGCAGTAGATGTTATAAAGGCCCCTTAGATACTCAGATTTGGTGGTTAAAACTCTGTATAGGTGCTTACAGTTCTGGAAACCCACAGACTGGAGCGTACAGTTACTCTTTCAGGGTAAGCGTAACATGTTTAGATCTTAGCTTAGTTCAGTGTGAATTCCACCCAGAATAGGGGGTCCGGATCCTGAAGTCTCTTGCACTGGACTGGATGTGATGGCAGATAGCAAACTTGAGTCCAGCTGTGGTGGGAATGAAGAGTTCATCTGCTTTCTGTCAACGTCTTTCAGCTGGAGCCAGTTTTCTGCCTGCTTTAGTTCCCTGGTGGTCAAGCTGACCAGCTGTGAAGGCAAGGTGAGTAACGCTTGGCCTCCTGGTACCTCTCATTTGTCCTTGCCACACATCTGCAGCGTGTTGTACCTCCTGTCTTACAAGTAATACTTGAATAGTGACCTTTTCGTGACACTTCTGCTTTGGTACAGGAAATCATGTGGCCTTCAGGTGGGACTAGAAAATTGCTCAATGCTTTCGATTTTGTGCTTTATTCCTCCACTGAAATGTATGTGATCTGATAGTCCCCTGGCACTTGAACTTTCTCACTTCATTGCAGTGTAAGACGCTTGAAAGCAAGCCTGAGGTGTGTGGTGGTACCTGGGGCCTTGAATGGGAGATGAAGAGTTTTGACTGACCTTTTAAGAGTAGCGTTTGATTAAGATGGTGCAGGAACTGGAAACAAAAAGACCTGGTGATGCTGTTCAAAATAAAGTCTGAATGCTAAACTGTATACCTGCGTTGATACAACTTATTTTCCAATGAATTCTTGGCATCTTCTGCTTCTCTGTTAGGCAGTATATCACTAGAGGCATACTCTAAACTGGCACTTTAGTTTTTGGTGCTTTTTTGACACTTTTATAGAGTGCCTATTCCAATTACGGTCCCTTCCTCATTGGAAGAGTGGCAAATGAGCATGCTGAGTAAATTACATGAATTTCCAAAATAGTACAGGTCTGTTATTTGAAGGGGCAGAGGCAAAGGAAATGTTACCAACCTATTTTATTGTTCTGCAAGCTGGAGAACAGGAAAGGAGTTTGCTGTCAAGTACACTGAAGGTTGAGGCTGAACAAATCTGAGCATGGCCCAGACTCCCTGTGTGTATTGATGCAGCTGTGTGTTATATGCCTGAACTCTCTGCATAGGTGCTGAAGTTTGAATTCAGACTATAAAAAGACATTTTAGAAGCATAAAAGCTGTCCTGTCATATATTTTTGCCTTTTCCAGGTCAGCATCTCCTTACAATCCGAAGACTTAGTGAAGCCTTACACTGCTGGGAGTGATGATGAGGCAGTGTGCATGTTAAATGGCGGCCACTTTAGTTTGCTTTGTGATGGGAGAATAATTAAGAGCACAGGAATATAGACTAAAGGCAAGCTGCACAGCCTGTAGCTGGTTAGTCTCAGGGTGCCACTGGACCTTATAGAGTTGAGGAATGTGCTTGCTTTAGCTTCCAGAGATCTGATTTTTGAGCTGGTGAAGTTTGAAGCAAAAATCGAACTCTTGTACCTGTAATCCAAAAATGATGTCAAAAGATAAAAAAGACAAGTTTGAAAACTCATAGGACCAACTTGTAATGTTTTACTAGAAACAGAAGTAGACTCGCTGACTTCTAGCAACTGTGTGATAAACAGTCTATAAATAGACCATAGAGTCCAATGAAATACAAATAAAGTATTGGAAGTCATGAGCTGACTCCAAAAAACACTGGGATATTTATATTTATCTACTGCCTGAGCAGTTATGGTCAAAAAAACTTCTCTGGATCCATGTGGACTGAAGTGCCCTGAAAACCCACCTAGAGCAGTTTGGGCTTTCCGTGGTAGTGATGGCCTTTGCTCTAAATCTTCGTCCAGCAGGACAGAAGTATTTTGCGTGTTCCCTAAGTGACCAACACAAGGCCACGTGTGCCTGTCGGGTGCAGAAGGGGAAGGAGAGTTGCAGCAGTTGAGGTAGGCTGACGGCACCGTGCAGTGAAGGATTCGCCTCGTAGTCGGAGCTGGAGGAGGCGAACCGGTTCCTGGTAGAAATAGAGACATTGAGCTAAAAGTGATTGGAAACTGGAACCGCTGAGCAACCCAAGTTTAGTTTCTATTTTGTTTTGGGAGGAAAGTAGAAGTTAGGAAAACTGGGCAAATGCCATTCAAATGAGGCTATTTTCTTGCTTTGAGTAACAGGCAGGCTAGGAACTCAATCACGTGACAGTTGTGCTTACTGTACTCCAGAAATAATCTTTGCTATGACTAGGGTTTATTTTTTGGAATACTAGTGCTAATGCTATTGAAAGTAGCTCAGTGCAGTTGAACCTATATTTAAGATATTAGTGTACTGAACTTCATCCTAAGTGACTGTAGAAGGCGGGAGCTGAAACTTGGCTTCATATAGCCAACACAAAAGTATTTGTGAAAGTATTTATGAAAAAAGCAGCATTAAGACTATTGATGAATGGTTGCTGCTTTATTTTGAGTTCAGTTGGGCTGTGAGGCAATACTGCATTTTTGTGCAGCAGAGCTTTTTACCCTATCTGATGGTTCCTTACCTTTTCAGTTTTGGAAACTACATTCTTGCACCAACACTTGGTCTCTAGCAGAGCTCCTGTGAATGTTCTTCAGCTGTAGTAAAATGATGCTTTTCTGCTTTTAATAAAAGTAAGTCTCAATACTGAATGTTGATCCGCTTGTGCAGTAAAATCCTTAATGTGTTCTGTAGTAATTTGCAGGAGCACTAGTTGTGGGAACGTCACTAACAGTACAAGAGACTCAAACCAATGAGTAACAGTGTGTTTAAGTTGTGTGAGTAGTTCTATTTAGGCAAGCAGAAGCTGTTTAATGCTCTGCATTTTGGCAGCTGGATGACTCAGAGATGCCCGAGTTTGTATATAGGCAATAAGCTCCGTCGCAGTGAGTGCTGTCGCTTTTGCTGTACTGATTCCCAGCTGCCATTAGCATGTCCCAGAATTGTGACCGACTAACAGTTCTTTCAGGTGCTGCTTCCCTGGTAGAGGCAGAGAAATGATGGTCTTAGTTTGGGGAAGTGGATACAGCTATCAGCTCTCATCCTTTAGTTTCTTCTTTCACAAACTGAAACACAGGAGGCTGTCTGAAGGTCAAGAAACACTTTCTCGCTCTGAAGGTGACCAAGCACTGACACAGGATGCCCAAAGAGGTTGTGAAGTCTCCATCCCTGAATATATTCAAAAGCTTTCTGGACATGGGTACCGGCTCTAGGTGGTCCTTCTTGACCATGGGGTTGGACCAGATGACCTCTGGAGGTACCTTCGAACCTCTACCATTCCTTGATTCTTCCTAACTTTATACCCGGGAAACTGTTCTACCTTTCCTGCTGTCTTCTCCCTTTCCCACAGTTTCTTCCGATGCTGCTTATTGTCACATGAATAATCCTTTCATTTATAAAACAGAGGGCAGAGGGGGAGAAGGGTTACAGAAGATCAATATTAATAAATGTAATGTGAAGCACATAGTGTTCACCTTTGAGTCGTGTCTTATTTAGCTTGATTGAGGCTTGATTATGTAAAACAAAAGTCGAATCCCATCAAAAGAGATACTACTTATTAAGGTTAAAGCAAGAATGTAAAGTACAGGATTAAATGTATTTAATGGAGAGGAATTCTCACTTTCCTGGGTGACTGTTCATCTTTTTAGAGTGGTGGGTTTTGCCCTTCAGTCATGAATGAGACTTACTCCTTGCCACTTCCCAGGGGAAATTACCTGTGCTGAAAGTCACAGCAGGGCATGGGAAATCACACGCTTCAGCAGGAGGGAAGGACCTTGTTGGTGCAGAAGTGTTGACGGGGTGAGGATGTGCTGCAGTTGAAGGCTAAAGGAGCTGTTGGTGTTTCCCCCTCGCCAAGTAGTGTCAGGTAGGCATAAAGGCTTCAAATAATAATAAGGAATATCTGCTTGGCAGCGCTGCCGTGTTTTCAAGGTCCCTTGTGTTTAGTCTCCAAGGAGTCACGTGGCTGTATCCCTCCACATAGCCATGAAGGCAAGAAGCTGATGGTGTAGAGCAGGCCTTGGAGAAAAGGTGCATTTCACACTAGCTGCTCAAGGTAAACTCTTGTAGTCCTTGCTGTGAAGAGCAAATATGCTGGAGAATATTTGCTTTGCTGCTGCTGTGTAATGTACTGCCCTCTCCTGCAGGTACAGCTTGGGGGACCAGGAGGAAGAAGGAGATGTAGATACGGCTGGGGAGAGAAGTAGAAAGGGGGAGAGGAAAAGGTGGGGGTGGGAGAGGCCATGCAAGTTGCCAGAGGAGCAAGACTTAGGTTCTGCTGTGAACTTTGATGTCCACGTGATAGCGATTTGGTAAGCTCTTCCTGAGATGTTAAACTTAAACTGCCAGACTGTACATTGACCAAACTAATTCAGGAGCCTGATGTATAATTACACTGTGTGGAAGGAGCCTGTGCCTCTTGAGATACTTTAGTAAGTACCTGAAACATAGTGTTCATAAAATACTGTAGTTACGTAACATGGCCTTTTAATTTCTGCTGTGCATTAATTTGAAAATAAAAGTGGACTTCAAATTCTGGATTCTTGGGACTTTTCCCGATGCCATAGAAATCCATTCTTTCAAATATGGTTAACTAAGCTAAACCAATGAGGACCCACAGTACTCAAACAGTTGTTGTTGGCAAACAAACTATAATTAACTACCTCTTTAGAGAGGAAGAGGAGACTTTATGGAGCACTGCCAAGAAAGCAGAGCTGTGCTTAACCCTTGCGCGGTAAACAATCGATACCAATAAAGCCCTAAGGAAGGAGGGAAGGCTCAAGTCCTCCAAGGTAAAAGCTTCAGACAACAGCATCGTAAGTGACTGAGGAAATACATGTGTGATGACAACTTTGATTTCTGACCTGATGTGTTCTCAGCCAGCCAAATCCCAGGCAGAACTGAAACACAGGGAATAGTGTGTGGAGGCAAAGCTTGGTGGTCAAGGAGAGCTGCTCTCAGTTTGGTCTGGATCACTCCTGGAAGAGAAAGCAGGCTCAAGCCTGCAGGAGGGTAGTCCTCTCATAAAGGGCTTTTTAAAAAATATTTTAAAATAACCTGTTCAATTTATGATCAGTGTGCAGGCTAGCCTGTTGAAATATTAATTTTGTAGTGTCATTAAGCACAATGCTTTCCATGTGGGTTTGGTTAAGCAGCAAGAATAAAAATACAATGAAAATTGAATCCTGTCTTTAAAAGATTTCATTATTCAAATTGTGTGTTCTTGGCTTGAAGTTAGGCATCCAGTTCTGGATTACATTGTTCAATATGATTTGCTTGTCTGAACCATACTGTTTAAATTTTGGTGTTAAATTTAGTTAATTGGGATCGAGCAATAGGAAGATGTAAAGGCAAACCTTAGCGGTTGCGTGTAAATGAAGGAAGGGCAAGGGCAGTGTAGCTCAGAGCACAGGCTTTAGTGTTCATCGCTGAGATAATCTCTTCAGCGTTAGATGGACCACTCGCCATGTACAGTCAGCAGCCTGATGGGTGAAGGCTAGTGAAAGCACAAAAAGCTTGTATTGCAGGCCCATTTTGATCTTGCTCTCGATGCTTGGAAATATTTATGCTTAAATCATGTTAAATCAGCAGCTTATTTTTAGGGTAATGTTAAAAAGCTAAGCTTTATATAACCTCATTAACCTCACTTCTGATGTATGAAGGCAAACCTACTGGTGGCAGCTACGATTTCAGTGTATAGGATAATAAAGCAGTAGAGGTATTGCTCGCCATGTAAAGCTTTCAACAACATGTTGTCACTTAGCCGCTTTCGAAGTTACTGAATGTGGAAAGAAACCAAATTGAATACTTTGGACTACAAATGAGTTTTATAGTCTCCAGACTGAAATAATTTCCCTGCACGAAGAATAAAAAGTGTTTGTGAGAGGAGTTGCTCTTGGATCATACTCTGGCAAATTGATGCTGTTTAGTCTGCTTTAGAAACTGTTTTGGGGGGAGGAAAAAAGTTTCATGATATATGGTTATCTAAATATATGTATGTGAAAAGTATGGCTTCAGATTTTGATGCTTATGAAGTTTTTTCAAGTGCGTGGTATACGGAAGGGATCTTTTGAACATAGATCTTGCATAGCCTGAAACCAATTCACTGCAGATGCTAATATTTTTAAGTAAGACTTGATTACACCACGTATCACAAGGGAGCAGTGGTACGCAGGGGAGGTGGGATACCTGTGTGTAACACGGGGCAGAGGATGGCAGTGCTGCCAGCTGGGGGAATTCCTCCTGGGCAATGAGCACTAGCAACAAAAGACCTATCTAGTCTAGGGCAGTGCATTCCCTGGAGGAAAAGGGACAAAAGCCACCGAGGAAGAATTAAGGGGTGTTTTTGCAGGCATAAGGAAACTTTTCATGACCTGTGCTCCCTAGTAAAATAGTTGAGAGCTAAGTTAATGACTGTGAACCACTGCAGAAGTGTGGAAACTCAAAAGAGTGAATTTGCCTTCTAGTCAGTGGAGGTTTTTTTCTAAATTATGCAAATATTCTCATCAAATAGGGAGTACAAGTTAAATGTTTAAGAACAAACACATAAAGGATGTGCTGTGGAGAAAGGCACACAGTTAAACCTTTTCCAGTGCTTGGAGTACCAAAATTTGGGAGATGCAGTTAAGCTGTGATGCATCCAACAGAACTGGTTTGGGAGAGAGTATTTGTATGTCCATTTGGTGCAATCTAGTAGCTTTTCTCAGGGTAAGGGCTATGCCACTGTTGCATGAATATCCTAAATGGTAGAACTGGGGGACAGTAGGAGATGAGTAGAGGCTCCGAGCAGCTTTGGAAGTGGCTGCTAGATATAAAGTGAAGGCTGTTAGGGTTTTGTTCAACAAAAACAAGTGGGTGAGAAGCCAGGGTGGCATGGAGACAGGGAGGAGGTGTGATGGTTGGTGCTCTGGCAGGCAGGGAGGTGGTGCAAAGCCTGTGAGAACACAGGAGTGTGTGAGGGAGTTCGTGTCTGACGTGGCTGTTTGAATCATCGATTGCCAAGCAAGACTGTGAAGATGCCAAGTATTCGTGAGATCCAGATCTTAATAAAGAGCTTGAGGAGCTGAAGGCATTTGTTAACAAAGACGTGGTTATGGCACGTGATAGCGGAAAGCACAAAATGCATCTCCGTCGGAGATGCTGGGCAGTTCTGTGTGACAGAGCTGCCAAGATCAGAGCCTGGTGGTTTAGGTGGTAACAGGAACGAAGTGCTGGTATAGTCAAACAGAAAAGCAGCTTTGGCTTTGATCCATAGGTATGAAAAGTTTCATGCCTATTCATGAACCAGCATTATCTGAAGCTCGGTGTAACTCATTCTTCAGGCTCACCCAAATGAACTGGAAAATACTACTTCCTACATTGACAAATAGATGGTATGTGGGTTAAACAGAGAGGGAGAGATTTAGCATTGCAAGTGCACTCTCCAGAGCATTTAACGTAACTGCTGCAGAGCAAAATCCAGACCTGAATTACATACCTACCTCTTCTCTCTCGGACAACAGAACCTACCTGATTTTTTTGGACGTGGTGTAGAGAGTGAGCTGGGCTGCAGCTCCGGGGTGGGTCTTTCAGGAGACAAATGAGGCTTCTGGTGGCAGGATGCATTGGTAACGCATTGCTTGCCTATGGCACTTCAAATGGAGGAGCCTTCGTGCTTGGGGTTTCTTTCAAAGCCATTACAATGATGATCCCCACAGCATTATAGAGGAATAGTCGAAGGGTGAGGGAAGTCATTTAGGGACTGGCAAACCTAAGGAGGGCTGGAGGCAGTTTATATTGACTTAAAATGAACAAATAACTTATTGCACAAGCTGAGAACACGAGCAAGTTTTTATGCTTGATCTGTGTCCAAGCCTTCCGCTGACAACACGGACGGTCCATTGTGTATTGACAGTCATGCATGATCTTAAACGTTTATGTAGGCTCATAATTAACACGATCCAGCCTTCTCCTGATAGAACTTGTTTGATGTTTTTATTCCTGCCCTTTACCGGAGTGCCAGACCTATTCCTGCAGTGGGCCTCCCTTTTAAAGGCACTGCTCCTCTCGCTTTGCTGAAGCACCGATGTGCAACATGCCTGCAGGAGAGAGCTATCTGGTTTTGGAGCTGGTGACGGGGAAAATGTCTATGCCTAGGGAAAAAGGCACCTTTGAAGGCATTTGAATTTGCACCAGGAACTGCAGAACCAGCGATACGCATCTTGTTAAACATTACGAGCAAAGATGCAGCTATTACATTGTAGCTTATTTAAAGTTGTTAAGGTTTTTGCTTTTCAACTGGCACGGTCCCTGTTCAATAATGCAGAAGTTTTAAACATGACCCATTTTAATGTGAACACCACAGAAAAGGAAAAAATAGAGCAGACGCCACAGGGGTTAAGACACTTAATAGCTGGAAAAGAAAGGAATGGTAACAGGTAGCAGCCAAATGCAAAATGACTGGTTTTGGCCTGCAGCAGTTTGGCAGGGGCAAATTTAAAAGGTGGATCGGAAAGGATCCCTGCTAAATAGTTGCTGTAACAAGACAATCCTGAGCATGGCCATGGGCAAGATCTGCACCAATAATCCTATCGGTTTGTGGGTTTTTATGTCATACTGTCCCTAATGAATAAATCCCTCGATATGCCGGAGATGTTTATCACTGATACGTCTTATAATTTTCTTAGCGTTGCTTCTCAAAATTGTTTTATGGGACAAAAAAAAACAACCCAAAGTCCAGCTTTTCACTTCAGCACTTTCAGAACAAAAAGGTGTCTGCAGGGTATCACAAGTCTTCAGTTTCTCAAAACCAATCCTACCTATGTTTATTTAATTCCTTATTCTTGGGTTTAGGTTTAAATCAGTACAGCTCTTCCAAAAAGACACTTATTGGTAAGTTATTTTGTAAAAAGAAGACTCAAACTTGTCTGTCTTTTTCAAGGAGATACTAGATTGCAAACAGATTATGAAGCATTACTTCAGTCATTACTAACCACAGCCTCACAAAAGAGGAACAGTAAAATCTCAGATTCCCTGTGTGGATTTGAACTGTGCAATCACAGAAGTTTCTTAATGGAGGAGTTGCACAGAAGACAAAAAAAACACAGCATAGATGAGGTCACTTGAAAACAGAATGATCGATTAGAAAGGTTTTGCTGACATGATGTATACTTGTGTTTATAGCGATGGGGCTCCTTGCCCTTTTAAAAAAGTATTTAATGTTGTTTTAAAACCTAAGCTGGATAGAAATCTGTAGCTGAGTTTCTAGGTCTAAAAATAAAACCACAATGCCATCATTTCAATTCTTTCATAGAAGACTTCGTTCATGTTTGAAAGCTGCTAAACAAAAAGAAAAAACCCAACCACTTTCTGTTCTGAAATAAATGATTCTTCACCTTTAAATACAGAGCTCCTCAGCTTTAGTTATTTGTAGTATGAGCATTATTCATCTGAGCTCATGCACTAGAATATTTATAACTAAGAGCAGGAGAAGTGAAAGACATCGGATGTAGAAAAAAATTTCCTTCCTCGGCGCTGGGAGGAATCTGTCTGCTTCTGTTTGTTAGTGAAGGTTGTGCAGCAATACTCTGTGGCAAGTGACACTGCCGCAGCTTGACAGTTGGTTTTGTATGAGGTGTTAAGGCCGACCCTGGAAAACCAGCATTCGTCTGCAATGCCAAACAGGAACGGATCCCAGTGCAGAAGAAAACCGCCTTTTGAATCGCTTTTGCTTCCAAGGCAGCTCAAACCAGAAAAAAACCCAACACTGTGAGTGAACAACATTATCATATCAAGGCCCTTGCTCACGTGTCCAAACACTGCACCCCTTCGAAAATTATTTCTGCCCCAGTGCTGCCAATGCGCAACATCCCATTCAGAGCTGACGGTCATCCTAATGGGAGCAAGAGAGGAACAATGGCAGACAGTGGCCGAGCAACTTTCCAAACTGAACCAGAAAACAAGATAAATGTGCTTATCCTCAAGAGCTCCATATATATGTAATAACATGATACAACTTTGGGGAGGGTTGGTTTATTTTTTAGCATTAAAAAAATAGCAAAGACTGATGAACAGAATAAACTGAAAAACATAGGTCCTCTGAAGCTCAATGCTTGGAACACAATTCCCAGGACTGGATGGCTGTTACTGTTAATTCTGTTAATCCGCTTTGTAACTTCTTGTGTCGTTCATTTTTCAGATCTTTCATTGCTGGATATCTGTTGAACAGAGAAAAATCCGGTCCCTGCTGGCGCAATAGTAGTAGTAGTAGTAATAATAATAATAAAAACGACGACAATAATCTTAAAAAAAAAAAAACCTAGAAGGCTCTTAAGCAGTACCATAGTCCTGCAGCAGTGGTATCAGCAAGGCAGTACTGCATGTTCCCCCACAGGTCACAAACTGCCCGTGGCAATGGTCACTTTTTTGGCATGTACTTGTATAGTGGTAAGTAACAAAGGCTTCCTAATGCTGCTATAGAAATAGCACCAGCAGTACAGATGACAGCAATAATAATGAACTCAGTGAAAAATAAAATGACCGTCTTCCAATCCAGCTCTCCTTGGCATTAAAGCCACTAATCCCTATCAACCTGACTTTATTTTGTGGTCAGCCACCAATAATAGTATTAAGTGAACATTAAACGTTATTAAGCTCATTACACAAGCGATGAAATGTCATTTCTTCTCATGTTAATTGAGAGAAGGCACTTGGTAGGGTGCTTTGGGACTGCTTTTTTTTTGTGTCACAGCAAAGGAACTGAATTGCAGGTGTGACTTTAATACTGATCACGAAGTGCTGTAGGACTCCGGATGTATTTCTCTCTCTGAACAACCTCAGCAGAGCCTATCGGGGAAGAACGATGTGAAGTCGGGGTGGCCTTTGTCAGCCCTCACACTGACTCCCTCCACCAGCGCTTGCAGAAGCTGATTGAGGTCTTTCAGCAAGTCATAACGAAAAATGTGAAACTTGTGGTTTTGGCACTATTTCTGTGCATCCCCACTCATCCCACTGGCCGGGAGCCACGGCATACGGACCAGGCAGGAACAGTGCCCTGGTCCAGCTGGGCTGGAGCACCTGTGGGACAAAAACCAGACCTAACCTTCAGTACAGAAGTGGCTTCAAAGTCCATGATATTCATCAGGATCCAGAAGCAGACGAGGGTACTGGATGCCAATGCCTCAGCCATGCCCACTTCATGTAGCTGCGAACACCGCCAGACTTCTCCCTCCCACGCAGCCCTCAGCAAAACCCACTCCTGATATCAATAACCTGACTGGCAAGACATTCTTGAATTAATTTTCTTATTTCAAGAGCCTCTTGAGGGTTTCAAATACCTGAGGGGACTTTTCCCCACTAAATTACCCTCACAACACTTGCTATTCCTCACCTCGAGACCTATAAAAATTACACTTCATTTCTTCTTCCGAGCTGCTTCTGCCTCATAAAAAAACATGTTCTTCCCTACAGTGTAGAAATCCTCCCAGTAATTCTAGCCACTTGGCATTGAAAGCAAAAGCTAGAGTAAACGTGCAGTGATATTGTAAAGCAGAGGGCTAAAACCAGCCTGCTGAAGCTGGAAAGACAAGGAAGGAGCTAATGTTCTCCTTATCTGGAAATGTCATCGCTTGATAGGAATTGTTTGAGGCACTTGAAGCTGGTTCCATTTTACAGAAACTCAAATTAGCAACCCACAGAGCTCAATGCCGAAGCAAATGGCTGCTTTCCTTCCAAGCTCTCCAACGTAATATGTGGAGAAGATGCTTTGCTCCCTCAGGAGGTCAGACAGCATATTTTCCAAGGAAACTCTAGAAATATGGAAAAAAAAAATCTGAGAAATCCTTTTGCAGTGCCAGTATTTTAACTGCATTCTCTCATGTGTAGGCTATTGGTTTTCCTCCAGAGGAAAGCATTTAATCTAAAGATCAGCCCTTCAAAGACGGAAGAATTTTCTATGGTATAAGAGAATTGAATTTGAATGAATTCCAAATTAAATTTCAAATAATCTACTTTGAATGTACCATTAAGCTAGGAAGTGCCTAGATATGATTAATAAATGGTGATATTTAACAAAAAGATTTTCCCAGAAGAAACATTAACTAACTACACTCCTTTCTTTTCCTTACAATTTCTTAGCTGAAAACACTTATTGGTGTCTGTACTACCTACGACCTATTGTATTTTAGATTTTAATATTCTCATTAAGAAGAGCTAATGCAATGCATTAACATGTCCATTTTACTGCTCACCCTCAGTTTTGGGGAAGAAAAAAATTAAGCAACCTTTCACATACTGTAAATGGTATAATCCATCATCCCACTCATACATTGTTTATGTGATTGCTATCATGCATGCTGATTTAGGACACTGATCCATCATTTCCTGTGTTCCAGGTTGGCAAGGGGCTCTGTGTTAACTCTTTCCTCATGTGTCCTGGGAATGCGCCCATGAGGCCAAACTCCCTGGCACTCGCTGAAGAGCTCAGAACACATTTTTCTGAGCAGAAAGCATGTCTTAAATCTATGGACTGTCTGAAAGAAGCTTGCATGAAAACATGAAAAGCAACTCTATCTTAAATGATGCAAGAAAGTAAAAAAATGCTGAAAGAGTGGAGCAAAGATGCCCAGAATATACTGAGACTTCAGTCAGTGATCAGTTAACTGGGAACGATGGGTAAATTTCAGGAGATGTGAAATATGATTCAATTTGTTTATGCCTCAGGTGTGGCACTTACAACTTTTAATCATGGCCTGGAAGCTTTGTAAATATTTTAAGACTGAACCTGCCCCTTCTGCATGCAGAAGGTTGGATCCTTGCTGCTGCAAGATTTGTTACTGACGAATGTCTAGTTAAGCATCTTACACCAAATATAGTTTGCTTTTTACTGGTATAACTTTTGGTATTTTTAGACACCAATAAGCCTGAAAGCCTCCCCAGGGGCCGGCAAACTCTGGCTGCTGGCAGACCGGCTGCTGTTTGGGGTGAGGATGCTTGGCCACAAACTGGGGACATGGATACCCTGGGCCACAAGTCACTGGAGGCTGGGGCAGCATCCGATGGAGTTGTCACTGCGTATGTCCCTCTCTGGATACACAAACCCCTTTGATCACTTTACGGGGCACGTAAAGTTTATGTCTACAGTTAAGTTCAGCTCTAGAGAGTTATCACTGTAGCTGCTATCGGTTTCCCTGGGGGTGTCACTGGCTTCCCTTCCCTACCGGGGACCTTCCTCCCATGGAGGGATGAGGCCAGTTTCTTTTTGTGGTACCAACACAAAAAACAGTGGAGGAAACCCTGCCTCGAACTCATGCCACTGTCTTCGTTTGGAGAAAAGCTTGCTGCTGCTCCTTCCCCACCGGGCTTTCGATCTGCTGCTGCTTTTTTGAGATTAGCTGTAGAAATTCAGTTTTCACGTGGCTTTGGTAGAGTGTCACTGCCCCCCATCTCTTCCGAGGGAGATGAGCAGCCGTAATGATATCACAAGTTGGCGTGGCAGGTGCCTTTCCCCAGCTCGTGGGGCTGGGAACGCTGGGGATGCAGCAGGACTGGGGACCAGGCTTGGGTGAAATATATAACCATAAAGAGGTAGTGCTAGGGCAGAGGAAAATAATTTTGGGAGAGGGTTTACCCCAGCTGGGTTGTCAGTCTTCACAGAGATGAAAGTTCTCACCATAGGTCACAGGTGCCTGAAGCTAATCTGGATCATTTTAATTAAAAACACATGCATATTCTGTAAAATCTTTTTTTTCCCCCAAATTCACTTCAGGTAAACTCAATGGCTATAGAGGACAGCTACTGTCTTCATATGGAGGGCCTTGCATTTGTGTGTATATAATAGGAGCTTGGGTTTTGAGATAAATCCAGTTTGATTAATTTCTTTCATCTGTGGAAAGGGTAATTTCTAAGTCACCCTTACTTTGGTCATTCATCAGATCTCAGCATCCTCAGTATCTCATACTGTTGCTCTTATGGAAATACTGCCTGGGAAATGTTAGGCAAAACTAGTTAATCTTATCTAAATGCATTTGGCATAGGGCTTTGGTTTGAAGCAATTCCTAAAACATTACAGTTTTATGATGTTATTGACCAGTTTTCACATCTGGCTTTGTGAACCAGCATGGTTATAAAATTAAGAGGTAGTAATGACCTCCTAAAGCAAAATCAGTAGTGCAAAGTAATGAGTGGTAGCATGAAGCAGAATAGTTTTGTTTGCTGTTGGGGAGGAGGATAGCTTTATGGAGAGCATCAGGCTGAGGCACTCCTGGGGTGCCGTCAGAGCCCTGCGGGAGCAGGGTCAGGAGCAGGGCCGAGGGTGTCACAGCAGCAGTCCCAAGGCCAGCAGAAGTGATTCACAGCCCTCAACCACCACCACGCTCAGTGGTGAAGGCTTGGTGTCAAAAGACTTTAATCAGGCTTCCTGCCAGCTTAAAGGCTGCTGAACCCCCTCAATAATGTCCTCATGTTTAAAGAGGAGGGGAAGAGGCATCGAAGGGGGCTACTGAAGACTTACCAGGATGAAAATATGCTGTCTTCTCGGATCTTGGTGTATCTGTGGGAATATTTTGTGATCAAAGCCCTGTATCTTTTACCTCTCTTCCCTGATGTACTGATAAGAAATGTCTTGGTGCACACGTGAGAGCTAAAGGCCAGCACTTTGTGAGATTTTGAAGGAGGCCTCCCTAAAAGCACTAAGCAAGTCTGTTAGTGGGGAGAATCCCAGTCCCGGGTGCTAGCTTTTGTTGACTCACCTCTTCCTATTTTGAGAGAAGCTGATGAAGACAGTTGACTATGAAACCATTCTCACTGCGGGAATGGGTGTGTGAGAACATACCTGTGGCAACGATGCATCCTAGCGAGGCATCCTTCCCACCCTCTGCACTTTGGATGGGAAAAAATTGCAGGGTTCTGGTGTTGGCTTTTTCAGTGATAAGTGCCAAATAGGATGACCACGACAGGTATAGATGCTTGCTTCCTTTTAGCAAAACTGATATCCTAAAGGCTACTATGTCCAAAATACGGCACTGGAAATTACTCTCTAAACTTTGAGACTTTATGTGTTGTCACTCTCTTTTCAGCAGATTTGAGAAATTGTTATTCCATGTCAGCAAGAATTGCTATTCTATTTCTTCAGAAGACATTTGTCACTGGTAACTATAAAAAGACAGGCAGCGCTCTCCTCTGCACGCTTTTGAATAGGACTGGCCAGACATTTAACAAGGCATTTAAGACAGAAAGGCTATTGCTGGGACCATTTACCATTGTTTCAGAGAAGTTACATGACGTTCCGTGATGCTTCATCTGAAGGGCTTCGCGTGGTTGTTGGGACCATATGGGACAGAGAACAAAAGTGGCAGTCTTTGCTAGCCAAGGACTAGTCTTACTTTACCAAGCCATCCGCCTGGTGACCTTTCAACCGATGCTTTTTAGCAAAGAGGATAGCAATCCATTGGCCAGCTGTTTTGGGCAAGCATGAAGCAAAACCATCAGATAACTGCTGTACTCCTAATCTGCCCTAGTCAGGAAATTCAAACCCTGCCATTTAGCTTTAATATCACGCATGTTATTTTGGTTACTTGTTAGTCCTTCAAAACTGCAATGGAATTGATGTAGAAATAAATTTTCTTCTAATTTTACTGTCGCTTTCTGAATTTGACATTTGGCAATAGAATACCATCGGCACAGAAGGTAGCTAGGATGATAGCTCAGACTGTGATGAGAAGAAACTGCTACGCATCTGCTAGGACTGACTTGCATTTAAATGCGGGCTACAGATACGTTTCTTTTGCTTGTGTTTTGTGTGATTATTCAGATGATTCAGGGAGAAATAAATGAACATCTAGAAATCACGAATTACCTAGAACTTGTATCAGCAGGGTTACATCTTGTTCTGCACTCATCATTCAACTGTTAAATGTCCCATCATCCACTCAGAGAGCAAAAACAATACCCCATGGCTAATCATACATTATAAATTGCAGGATAATTAATTTTTGCCGTGAGCAATTTGTTAGCCACACAGATTCTGTGCTTCTCTGTTTTTAAATATCTTGTAATAATACAAATGACTTCACAGGCTTTGGAAAGGATTTGCCAAACAGGAGAGGCAACTGTTGGTGCAACAAAACCTTCTTTGACTGACTCAGAAGAAAATGCTGAAAGATGTCTGCTTGTCAGTCTTACTTGGGTACACTTAATTTTTGGAGAAGGTACTTGTGGGCAAGTCAGAAGTCCAAGGTCCTTAGATCTGTGTTGCAAATATACAATTTTCAATGCACCTCAAGGCTATTGTGTCTCAGTGCTTGGTCTCTCGAGTGAGTATGAGATGAGGTCCCCTCAGCACTGACTGGCACTGATTTGGTATTCTGCACCTCTTCATCATTAGCTGAATTCCAAGCAACAGATCTTTTGAGACAGTCTCAGAGAGCTGTTTCAGAGCAGCACTTTCCTAGCACACTGTCCTATATGTGCTGGCCAGAGATCAAAAGCTCTGCATTTCTTTTCCACCTGAGCCACCTTGTGGGCCCTTTTCCTATAGCAAAAATGTTACTTTTAAAAGAAAAGACACCATTCACGGTGTACATTTCAGAAAACAGTAATGGAAACTGAAGAAGATGACAACACCATGGGACTTGACCCATTGCTACTTGATCACCAGACTCTTCAACAACCTCTCTGAAATGAATTAACTTGTTTTGATGGAGTTTCTAGCAGATCAGCAGCCTCCGCAAAAAAATAAAAAATCAAAATTGAGCACCTCAGCAGTCCCAGCAGACATGGAAAGGGATAACATGGGTGCGGGGAGAGAATTGTTTCCTTGATTATTCACAATACTGTCAGGACTCCGTTGGGAAACAGGTTCAGCAAAGTTCACCAACAGATTTTTCTTGACATTGCTCTCACAGCACAAGGAAATCCAGGAGGTCACTGAGTTAGGTTTAATGTTGCTTTCCAGCTCCTGTCAGAGACTCCTTTCTCTCCACAGAGGTGGGAATCATGTGTTCGGGTGCTGTCCTTCCTCTTATGCAAAATGTCTTGAATGGTGCCCCAAGGAGCAATAGTGCCTGGGAACATTAAGCAAGTGAAAGATGCAATGGGTCCATATGAAACAGTTTTCATAGAATCGGAGAATGCTTTGGGTCGGAAGGGACCTTTAAAGATCACCTAGTCCAACTGTCCTGCTATGGGAAGGAACATCTATCATTAGATCAGGTTGCTCGAAGACCTGTCCAACCTGACCTTGAACACTTCCAGTGATGGGACATCCACAACTTCTTTTGCAAGGAATGATGTGAAAGGAAGAGTTTAACAGAGGGGGATTTCTATGACCTCCAAAGACAGCCAGCTGAGCCTTTGTTACATTTTTTCAAAAGCAAAGAGCATTCAGGTGCTTCTGGGCTCCATCCTGACTTTTTTGAGTCACACATGACAAAACTAGGATGAACAACAATGCCAGCCTCCAGAAGTCAACATGATGTGCCCCTCTCCAGGCATAAACCCTCTCTGATCTGGTAGTACCAGACCTCTGGCTCCTCTGGAAAGGAAAGTGCAGGAGACACCTCTTGATCATGATTTCCTACATGTAAATAGTGGACTGTTGTTTCCAGGTCTCCTTCCCGGAGACAGAGGCCTGACAGCAGCCGTGATGCTCCAGAGGTGAGGGAGATGCTCTGAACTCACGAACACGAGCAGGGAGCGTTTAACTGCACAAAGGTGAGGCCACATAAAAATACTCCAGCTATGCTGCGTCTGAAGCGTGCCAAACCTCAGTCTTGGCAGGCAGCGAGGGGTGGGAGCTCCAAAGGTTTATTTATTAAATTTCTGGATGGGCTGCTCCTTCGGCTGTTGAGCCAGGTGGGCAGGGAGCTCTGAGTGATGCTGGCCGTGGTGGTGAGCCGTCGCCGCCTCTGGACAGCCCTTCAGTATTTTCAGTGATGAGAAAGAGCAAAGTGCTCACTATAACCCCGTGCCAAGGGACGTGGGGTTAATGCTTGGCTCGCTGCGCTTGGGCAGCTTGTCCAGCAGTCGGCAAGTTTCCAGCCTTCACTTGAGGAATTTATCAACATGAAAACAAATAACTGTCATGTTTTTTGTCGTGCAGATTTCTCGACTCCATCAGCTCTGTGGTAGAGATACAGGTTCGGTGCAAACCTTTTCCTTCTTTCCTTCCTACCCCTCATTTTTCTTCTCCAGCCCAGAAGGACTTGAGCAGGCGTAACACAACCCACCTCGAGGGCACCACCTTCCCAATGCCCACAGGGCTTGGAGAAAGCCTGGGATGGGTTAGATGCTGATTCCTCGGCCCGCTAGCCTCAAAACCTATTTACGTGAATGTACACCATCACATAAAACTTTCTGTATCAGAACGAGAGTTTCTTTCTTCTTTTTTTTTTCTTTTTTTAGATTAAAGGTAAAATAAAAAGTTTTTTATCTGCCCTGGGCTGTGGTTCGAATTTCTGGGTTCCTTCCTCAGCATCTGCTGATAGTGGTAAGCCCTGAAGTAGGAAAACAGCTACTTTTCTTTAGCTGTCACATTACCAATGCAACAACTGGCTCTGTGATGGCTGCACCACACACACAGACAATACATACGTAGTTTTAAAAAGGTTATTTACAAGGCCAAATTGCTTTATATTGGAGTAAATCCGAAATAGCATCATTGCCTGCCTGGCACTGGTTGCCGGCCCATAGCTGAGAGCAGGCTTAGCTCCATACCCTGAAAAAAATTTGGATTTCAAATTAATTTGCGCCTTTATTAAGAAAAAAAACAAAAGCCCACAAATATTCCAGGCCAAACTTGAGATGATTGCCCAGTGAGACAATAAGCTGTAAGCGCTCTAACCTCGCAGAATCGCTAAATTATTACGTTCCTGAACAATGCTGCATTGTGGAAACAAAACCCACTAGCTGTAGCCTTCTGTTATCAATCAGCCAGCAGCGCAGGAATAAAGTTATTTAACTCTCACTCTCAGAGACGCACAGATCAATATCACGCATATGGAACAGAAATGGACAGCCAGGCCTCGGTGTTTAATTAATTATAAATTCTTATTGGTTTATAAATGACTGGACTTAGGCGATGCGTGACAGCATATGATGATTGTGAGCATCTTGGTTTCCTAAAACCTAAAACAGGCATCTTAGAAGGGCCACGGCAAGTCGGGGAAAGCACACACAGCTGAATAATTGCAATTGCTCGGTGTTTTTAAAAGCCGTTCTGGATTTCTGGCTGATGTTGCTAGCAAAAATAAAAAGGCTGCGTGCAATTATGGCACATAGTCTCTGTTCCTAAGGCTTGGACCTCAGCCTTTTCAATTAATTGAATTACATCTTAAACTCCTACTGTATCAAGCCAGGGCTTGGTTTTAGGCATGCATATTTAATTTGTAATTCCCCTTTTTTNTTTGCACAAACATTATTTGGCCTCCAATCTCTTCCTCTTCTGCTTTGGGGGCGCCCAGCAGGGCTGGGCAGCACCGATGGGCATTTTTGCTCTTTCAGTCCTGCCGTGGGGAAGGACTGGAAATAATGTGTTTGCGGAGATACCTGGATGCAGAGGTACGTGCATGCATATGGCTACACCTATGTACAGGCAGGGTGTAGGTACTCACACGTATCGGCACACACACCTACAGGCAGGAATACATACAAGCACACACGTGTTGGCACACACACGTATCAGCACACACCCCTGTAGGCACACACATGTATCAGCACACACACCTACAGACAGAAATACCTACAAGCACACACATGTGTCGGCACACACACCTGTGGGCACACACACATATCGGCCCACACACCGGTAGGCACACGTACCTGTAGGCACACACACCTATAGGCACACACATGTATCAGCNNNCAGCACACACCTGTGCACACACACAGCTGTAGGCGCACACATGTATCAGCACACACACCTATAGGCACACACACCTGTAGGCACACACATGTGTCTGCACACACACCTGTAGGCACACACAGCGATCTGTACACACACCTATAGGCACACACACACCTATAGGCACACACACACATTTACTCCTAATTACAGGCATTAAACGGATGACTACAATCGGTACAGAATCCACCAAACCGAGCAGCACGCCGGCGGGCGGAGCCGGGCAGAGGAGCGCAAAACCATTGATTGCGTCAGCAGCTACGCAGTGCGCGGTCGCGCAGCGCCCCCTGCTGCCCTCCCGCCCCC
>VZSZ01011975.1:1358-16539 GCA_013398815.1 Ibidorhyncha struthersii | reverse complement strand
TGGGGGTTTGGTGAACAAACAATACTGAGCTTATCACAAGGAGTATTTCTTTGCAGTCAAGACTAAAAATTATCAGTAAGATAGCTATAAAATTAGCAAACCTCACAATTTCGATTATTCTAAAACAAAAATCTCAGACAATATAGGAGAGTGAGATATACACCTTATCTCAATTTATGATAGCAGACATTGTACAGCTGATCGAAATCTGGGTTCTTTTGGATTATTGGTTTAACTTGAGAGAAAAAGGGCAAACCAGAAGAAAACTTGTAGGAGCTAGATCAAATGAAGGAGTTGAAGGAACCTTTTCAAAGATTTGTTGCTCAAAGATGCTACCCAAGCTCTACCTGTCCCTCAAGTAGACTACATTTCTGTCAGAAAAAGCTCCCTAGGCACTTACATTTCTCCCAGCAGAAGTACCCAGGGTCCTCAGTGTCCTTTTACTGATTGGCCTGAGCAAGCAAACACTGCTTTTTGTTAGTCTGTGAACAAACTGTGAAGAGTTCCTACCTTGCCACTGCTGTTTCTCCCCTTGCCCTTACTCCAGCAAGGATTTATCCGTGGACCACAGTCCCTTAGGAGTGTACCTGCTTCAGTGTGTCCTTATCTATGAGCCACAATCTATTCGGGTATATACCTGCTGTGGCATAGACTTATCCATAGCCACAGATGCTTTGAGGTATACCTGCTCCAGCATGGCCTTATACAAGTGTGAGAGACTGGAAAGTCAAATACTTGCCTCAAAGCTTGCTTGGTATCTCTGCAAGGTGCAAACGACTGTGCATCTCTGCAAGGTGTAAACGACCTTGCCTATCTTTGCAAGGTGCAAACGACCATGTATCTTTTCAAGGTGCAAACAACTGGCAGCAGAAGACCATTCTCCTGCAAATCAGGACAGCAGAAAACCATTCTTCTGCAAAACGGGCACCGCCAAAACCGAGCACCGCCAAAACCAAGCCCCGTCTGGGCCGGACTGGCAGCCCGCCAAGGTAAAGACCATGGAAACAAGCTGTGGTGTGCACCCGCCACCGAAGAACTGAAGACCGAGGACCAACGAGACGTCGCTGGATCCATGGTGGTGACCATCCTTTGCTTATCTTTCTGAATGCTTGCTTGGTTTCCTTCTAATATTTTCTGTCTTTCCTATCGCTCCATTCCTCTGTACCTGTTCAATAAAAACAGCCCAATTGGTGGCATTTGACTTCGTTTGCGTCTCAGTCTCACTCCTGGGATCGTTAGGAACCTCCCCCGAGCCTGAAGTCAGACCGGGACTTGACAACATGGGCCACAATCCCCTCAGAAGTGAACCTGTTCCAGTATGACCTCACCCACAGCCACAGTCCCTTTAGGAATGAACCTGCTCCAACATGATCTTATGCTCCAACATGACCTTACCCATGGCCACAGTCCCTTCAGGGGTGTACTTGCTCTGCTGTGGATTTATCCACAGTCACAGATGCTTCAAGGTGTTTCAGGACAGTCTCATGCACAGCCGCTGATGCTTCAAGCTGTACCTGCTGTGGAATGGACATATCCACAGCCACAGATGTGTTGAGACCTACATTCTTCAGCGTGGACATATTCTTGGGCCACAGTCCCTTCAGAGGTGTATCTGCTGCAGCACAGCTATAACCACAGCCACAGCCACTTCAAGGTGTACCTGCTCTGGTGTGGATGTATCCATGTCCACAGATGCTCGGGGTGTCCTACTCCCACACGGACTTATTCCACAGGTCACAGTCCCTTTGACTTGAGTGCACACTGGAGTTCCAGCCTGTCCAGTACAGCAGTACAGGAACAGCAGAGATGACATGGACTTCTGCAAGCCCAGGGCCACTGCTGTTATCAAAATGTTCCCAGGCACAGCAGAGTAACATGATAAGCAGTACAGCAAACAGCAAAACCAAAAAGCAACCACCAGTGAGCACAGTTAAGGCAAGCAAGCCCCGTGGCAAGTACAGGAGCCTGCCAATTGATAGTTAAACAGCTGTAACAGCTATAAATTTAATCTAGCACACTCCAAACAAATCTGACATTACATTTAACCCTTTAAGCCCCACTTTGGGTGCCACAAAGACTCAGGTAGGCTGACCTTGGCTGGCTGTCAGGTGCTCACCAAGCTGCTTTATCATTCCCCCTCTTCAACTGGACTGAGGGAGAAAATATAACTAAAGACTTCTGGGTTGAGATACGGGCAGGAAGATCACACAACAATTACTATCATGGGCAAAACAGACTACACTTGGGGAAATTAATTTAATTTATTGACAATAACAGAGTAGAAGAGTGAAAAATAAGAACAAATCTAAATACAACTTCCCCCCACCCCTCCCTTCTTCTCAGGCTCAACTTCACTCCTAGCTCTTGTACCTCCTCCCCCCAAAAAGCCCAGGGGTATGGGGAATGGGGTTGTAGTCAGTTCATAACACTTTGTCTCTGCTTCTCCTTCCAATTCACACTCCCCTGCTCCAGCATAGGGTCCCTCTCATGGCATATAGTCCTTCATGAACTTCTTCAGCTGGGTCCTTCCTGTGGGCTGCAGTCCTTCAAGAGCTGCTAAAGCACAGGTATGGGGTACAGTCCTTCACAAATGGACTGCTATAGCATGGGAACCCCAAGGACTGCAGGTCCTGCTGGAAAACCTGCTCCAGTGTGGGCTTCTCTCCATGGGGCCACAAGTCCTGCCAAGAGCCTGCTCCAACGCTGGCATGGTCACAGCCATGGGTCACATGGGGTCACAGCCTCCTTTGTATGCATCCACTTGCTCCAGCATGGGGTCCTCCAAGAGCTGCAGGGTGAATATCTGCTCCCCCCACGGACCTCCATGGGCTGCAGGGGGACAATCTGCTTCACTATGGTCTTCACCATGGGCTGCAGGGGAATCTTTGCTCCAGCACCTAAAGCACCTCCTCCCCCTCCTTCTTCACTGACCTTGGTGTCTGCACAGCTGTCTCTCCTACATTTTCTCACTCTTCTCTCCTAGCCACTGCTTTGCAGTAGTATTTTCTCCTGTTGCAGATGGAGTGATGCACTTCACTCGTAGAGAGAAGCAAGATACAAACCAGGAATTTGACAAAGTTTGATAGTAAATGTGACAGTGTTTTAACAAGATTTGATGGCAAGGCACACTTGGTTATTTACTGCCTAGAAGACAGTGTCAGACAGAACTGTCAGGGACACCCTCCCATTGAGTCATGAGATTCAGAAAGCACTCCCTTGCTTTCTAAACTCCTTCTCAGAGAGAAGTCCAGGTGTGTCTGGATCTAGTCCTAGGCCCAGACTTGGTCAACAGTTTATGTCTAAAAGATTATATGCACACAATCAATCCTTTATATCACTTAGATAAGACTTCAAATTTTAGCATGCTATTAGTCACTTACTGAGGATCTGTTGCGGCAAGGAACCTCTGAATCTCAAGAAGTAACCTTGAGAGGCATCCCTACTCAAGGGAACATCCTGGAGTGCAGCCCGCTGCCATGCAGGAGAGCTCAAAAGGTTCTCAGTAGGCTGGCGGTGGGAAAGAGGTTGGGAGAGAACACAGGACATAGCCAGGACACCTGACCCAAACTGACAAACAAGGTACTCCATACCATATGATGTTGTGCTTAGCAATAAAAATTAAGAGAAAGAGGGGTGGGGGACATTAATTATTAAAGTGTTTTCTGAATCAACTGCTACATATACTGATGTATATGTATACTGATGTATAAGTAGCATATACTTTCCAGGAAATGGCTGGACATTACCTACTGATAGGAAGTAGAGATTTTTTTTTTATTGTTTCCTTTGCAATGTGTAAAGACACATTGCCTTTGCTTTTCTTTATTAAACTTACCTTATTAAAAACCCACACAATTTTTTCATCTTATTTTATCTCCCTGTCTCACTCAGGAGGGAAGTGATAGAGCGGCTTGGTGGGCAGCTAGTGGCCAGCCAAGGCTAATCCACTACACTCACCCAATGGAAAACAGGTTAAAATTAAATATGATTAATCACTGAATATAAGAGTAATTTTTTTTTCTACTGTCTAAACCCGTGTAGCTATCATTTTACAGATTAAGTTCATCTAGGCATTTCTGAGAAAATCAAGGGGACATCAGAGCAGAAGTAATGAAACAACAGAACAGTGTCCTAAGAATGCGAAGCAAAAGGAAGAGCTACTCACTCAACACCTTTAGTTTCAAGACATAATGATATAGAGATAAAATGCCTTTTTGACAAGTTTATTTGTCCCTAAACCCAGCAGAAATCTGCTACTAATACTTTATCTGTTGAGAGTAAGGATGTTACAGCATTAGGGATGTTTCTATAAAGAGGGATTTAGTAACTTCATGATGTAGTTTATCACTGGAAAACACTACAAAAAAATGAAGTTGCCTTTTTAAGGTTTGATTGCTTTAATGCAGCTATGATTTGATACAAACTATGAGCTACAACATTAATTTCTAGTGTAGTTATATTAAACCACATGTTACCAATGGACTACCTAGTCACAGGAAATTTAAGTGGCTGGCAAAATGAGTTTTATGGAGAAGAATCTTCCATTAGTAAAGGTTTTATGCTCTTGTTTTTCTGCTAGACACAGGAACTCTGAGATTTGAGATACTATTAGATATGTTAGTGTTTAGTGTTTTGTGGTCTTGTTTTTTCTTTTTTCACGTGGGTAGAAAGATTGTATTGTTAACATTGTTCTATATATAAACAAAATAAATAAAATAGATAAATAAACGAACATGACACTTTCAAGCTACCCAGTGCACTAGGTATGTATCTACTTCATAAATACCAATTTGCACATTTCTTTTTAATCTGTCAGATTAAATATTCATGAAGTTGAAGCTTCAACATGAACTCTATTAAGGATGATCTAATCATGCAAGTACTTCCTAGGGAAATACTTTTCTTTGTCAGAGATATGTAAAAATGTTGGTTATTCTGACAGCATAGACTTTGTTTTCTCGGCAAAGTGGGATGGAATTAACTGCAGAAGTATACCTAAATCCAATTAGTACAACTGAAGAGCATTATTCTCTTTAGTTTTAGTAGCCCTTCTGTGATAATGAAAGGCGATTCAGTGTTTTCAGCACAATCTTCCATATGATGATGCACCTGGGCTCTTAAAAAATGGAAAAGGTGATACATGTAGAAAGTAGTGAATAATTACACTGCAATAAGGCATATTTTGTCCTCATTATTCTCTATTTATCCTACCAGAAGTAGAAGAACTTTGCTTTAGTTTGATTCACAGGATCTTACAAGAGATAATTGCTATCTTCAAGAATTATTGATCTCCATCAGTGACAAGTCTGCTCAACTTTTAATTGAAATGTCATGCTCAGCCATTTTTAGTTGAGTTCAAAACCTGATAATAGAAGTTTTCAGCTAGCATTAAAAATTCTTGTTCAGGCTTTTTCTGTTACTTTCTCATTCTTGAAACAAGAGCTCTGTGCCTTGGTTTCTAACAACAGTTATTTCTAAATTTCTGCTCTGATTTCTCATCTGTGCATACTGGATGGCTGTGTGCAGCGCCACATCATGCTCTGGAGTTCAGTGTCTACTCTCCACCACTCTACCAGCCACAGTCACAACTGGAAAGCAAAATTTGGCAAGCTTTTTGTATCATCAGCAGATGTTCCACAACTATGAAACCCAATGTATTTTTTTTAAGTAAAACTCACTAATTTCATTTTTCATTTAACTAAGATAACCCACAAATATTTGCAGAGACAATTAGCTTTTATTTTTAATTACCCTTCTGAGGAGGTACAAGAGGTTGGGTATGGACTGAGGGACTCTGGAGGACATCAATAATGTCCTCATAAGTTTTAGAGCTATTTCTTGAAAATAGAGCAGTAATTTTGTACAGCATTATGACAGGGACAATATCTTGGATCCCAGAATAGCATCATGACTTTTCGTGTTTGTCTCATCCCTTATGGATATAGGGTTCACCACTAGGATTACAAAATGTTTTTTTCCTTGTGTTTAAGCCTTGGCTGCTTCTTCTTGTTACATCAATGCAAAAGAGGTCAATATTGAGTCCAAACTGGATGTGGAGAATGTGATAGAACTATGACATGTATCTTGAAGAGTTGAGCGTAACTGCCACAAGAAATAGTAGCATGTCATGTCTCCCCTTGTGTCGTTTTGACTTCCCTTTTGAAAATGGGAAAACAAGCTTCAACCTATTATTGTTTGGTATTGCATGTAAGTTGTGTGGTATCTGGGACCTTCTGCAAAATCAACAATCATCAAGGTCAAATGTGTGGCTTCATGCTTGAAACTACTAATAAATGTTTTCAGAAACACTGAGGCCTGCTATCCAGTGAGGCTGAAAAATTATGTCTATTTAATTACCTTCAGGAAAATCTTCAATTTCTACATCTGTATATGGTGAATAGCCACATTTTCTTTTAATATTCTGACTTAATTTAAGACTTTTTATTCTACAATTCTCAGTATACCTAGTTTTTTCAAGCATTCTCAGTAAACACAAAAGGAAAAGAACTCTAAGGGATTAAAAAAAGTCTTCAGCTCAGAGGACTTTAATAATTTGGCTTTGGTTTTCCTTGACTTCCAGTCATGCTTGGATCACAGTATATCTTATTAGTAAGATATGATGAAAGGCTTAAGGTGTCCATTAACCATCAGATTAACAGATAAATGGATTCAATGGGACAGATCACACAGGAGGTTTTCAAGTGGAATTGTGGATAAATAACGTTGTTTCAATAAAACATCAGTCCTTAATTAAAGCAAAGATTAAAAACAAGTAAATTAAACTATTTTCTTGTTTTCATATGACACTTATACACAATTGCCTTTTTATTGGTTAGTAAATAAATTAACCTCAAATCTGGGGACGTATTCTTTTATACTGTCTTTAACTGAATAAAATTGTTTTACTGAGACAAGTTAGTTTATTCTCTCGTAGGAATTCATGGAGTCTGTCCACCTGAAGTACATTATAGAAATTAACCTATATATACTTAGCAGGGTAAAACTGAGATTAAGACATATCTGTGTTATGCATTATACAGATATGAATAGCAGATGATCCTTGAACAAAAGAGCTAATGTAAAAAACGGTTTTGAGAAAGAAAACAGAAGCACAGGAAGGTGAATGCCTACTGTTAAAAACAAATTAGCAGTAGATGGAACTGAGGTCTGGATTTTCCACATAAGTGCACCAACAGCTCCAGCTCCTACTTCTTTTAATTTTCAGATCTAAGAGATATTTGGGGTTTGGTTTCACTTGGTTTTGTCTGGTTTTGGAGTGGTGGTAGTCAGGGCTGTTCTAGAGGTTAAGAAAAAAAAAAGTAAAAGGAAGGCCGATATTAAAGTCTTGTGGAAGAGTTATTTTTAAGAGGCAGTTCCAAGATCTCAGCACCAAGAATGAATGCAGTGGAGAAGAATTCTCCAGGAGTGATGCAAAAGGAGTGGAATGAATGAGGATGCTCATGGACACAAAGTGACAGTGATTTTGAGTATTCTTGGCTGTCATCCATGAGGTCCATAAAGATAATAGCTAAAGCTTTAAATCAGATTAACGAGTTGTCAAATAATCTGGGAAAGAATTGGTAAAGATGCATATGTCTGCATTCTGGATGAAATCAGCTTTTACAGTGCTGTTGCGTCTAATAACTAAGACCAAAAAGTAGTGAAAGTGAGGTACTGTTCACTTTGTAAGGATGTTCAGTGTCTCATGGAATCTTTGTGAGGGAATTTCCTTGAGCAAAATGTCATCTGTGCATGAATCTAAGCTCCAAGATTCCACTTTCTCCCTTCAAAACATTTCAAACTTCTGTGGTCTCACAGTGGATTGGGCTTTGTACTCTGAGAGCATAATTTTTCCTTTTGTTGCCTTGCAACTTCTTTATAATCTCTGTTATCCGAAGTATTGAACAGGATTAGCTCTGTATCACAGCAAGTAACTCAGTTTTTGGTCACAGCCATGGCTGTCTTTTCATCCTTCTTGCTAAAGACCAGTGCTATAACGCTTTCACTTTCTAAATGGGCTCCAATGCATTTAAGTGCAACCACTTAAGATACAACTGAAGATGTAACTGCTTGTCTAGCTCACTCCGTGATGGAAGCAAACTTTTGGTACCTTTTCAACAATGCTGTTTTCAACCTGACAGATGATAAATTGTAAATCTCCTGTTTTTCAGATCTCATTTCTAAAACAAATCAAAGATTTTATAATATGAGAAGCCCTTGTTATATTTTATCTTAAATATATTCATTTTTGTAGCCTGCAATATAATGTTTGAGCAAATTTCTATAATCTTTAATTAATTTTGATTATTTTTTTAATCCATGTTTGAAATACAGCTTTTTGTTCTATTGCTGAAGTTATCTTTTAAAATTGTTATCATAACCACAGCATTTGAAATAAAAACAGGGCACAAATTCTACACGTTTGCTGATGCTACTTTGCAGTTCATGGTTATTTTGCTAATCCGTTCCAAGACATGTAAGAGATATTTTATAATACTTGCATGCATCTGTCAATAAGACCAGGTATTTTGCTTGGACAGTTTATGTTTTCTGAAGAAATTTTACCCTTGTGTAAAACACTATTTTCTATAGTACTCCTTACCTTAGGATCTCAAGGCACTTTTGATGTATTCCTGGCATGTATTTTCATGGCTGCTTTGCAAATCTACGCTAGGCAAAAGGCCTAGAGCAGCACAAAAAGTTAATTGAAAGACATGGATGCAGGCAGAGGATAATTCTTCTGGCACCCCTACTGAAAAAGATGGACAAATGTATCTTCCAGAAGACCTTCTTGTGTGTCGTTTTGTGCAAGGTGCATTGTAAAGGATCTGTAGCACATATCTCTGAAGTGTACATACAGGAGCTTCATCCTAAGGGGCTTCCAACACTCACATGAGGTCCTAAATTACTCAAGGAGCCAATTCAGCATCAAAGCAGCTCAGAATTGAAATGACAGTATTCAAAGCCTTCCTACTCCCATTCCATTCTAAGTGATTCCGTCTTCAGTTTTATGCAAGCTTTGGGCTTCATTGCTAAGAAGCTCACTTTTTTAGATCTCACTGTATTCATACTTTGATAGCTGACTTCATTTCAGATTCATTTTCATCACTTTTTCCTTTCCTCTTGTAACCAAAGTTTTTCATATACTTCTTTGTATTTTCCTCTAATGGGTCTACCATAGTAACAACTTCAGCTCTACTTAGAACACTACACACAAAGGCAGACTAGTCCTTTCTGTATAAATCCAAGCAATGTCTATGTTCACAGCAAGGCATTCAACAAAAGGAGTACATTCTGAATGGTATTTTACAGTGACAGCAGTTTCTCTCACTGTGAGATTACAAGTTTAATCTTCTCACTTCTCAGTACTCATCTAGTCCATTTGAAGTATTTTATCAATGATTCTTATCATAGTCCAAAACCTTCTGCAGTGCTTTATATTAAAGAAGGTACAGCATTGCACCACCTTGCGAAATCAGGTGTGTTTTACCTTCCTGAGCACTCTGTTAGTGTCAAACATGGGTAAAGAGAAGGCATGTGGTTTTTATCAAAATTAGTCACTTAAAGTAAAAACAGGTAAGAGAGGGAGGAACAAAGAAAAGTCCATTATAGTTCTCTTCATAGATATATAAATTATGGCAGAATAGCTATTTTGAGTTAGCTTTCTGTTTCACTGTCAAGAGAGCATCTGAGAAAGTCAAGATGACATCTTTCTGCTAAGAAGTGATTCTAAAGGATATCAAGCAATGGGACATTCTGGGAAATCAGCACAACTGGATGAATCTCTGATCTGCCTGTACACTACTTCAAATTACATGGAGAACAAACAGAAGGAGTTACAGATTTGTGCGGAGCTGCAAAGTTACAATCTCACTGTGATCACAGACAAATGGTAGGATACCTCACATGAGTAACCTCTTGAAGCTCAACAAAAGTGAGTTCTGCCTCTGTGGAGGAATTATCCCATGCACCAGTTAAAGGCTGGAGGTCAACTGGCTGGAGGTCAACTGGCTGGAGATCAGCAGCTCTGAAGAAAAGGACCTGATGATCCTGGTGGACACCGAGTTAAACACCTCATTTAAAAATATAGTTGCCTCCATTCTCACACTTATACAGGGAAAACAATTAGCACATAAGTTACACACCAATAGAAATGCTGAGGCTTGTCCACATCCATACTCTTCGACAGTCCGTACCCCAAAAAATTAGTCTGTCATTATGTCTCAGTTCAGCAGTAATTCTGTGTTCTACTTGGGGGGAACAGGAATTTAAGAAATAGTTGGCACTTGAACAACCAGTGATAGTTAAGGTTTGCATATGTTGGAATTTCCAGCTTGAGAAGAAAAGAAAAAGGAAGAAAATTGTTGAAAGGTTTCAAACTGGAAAGACTAAGTCTGAAACCACTACAAGTGTAAAACCAAAATTCTAAGTAGACATTAAATGATACAGGTCTTTTCCACTCTCTCAGTTATGCTATCCATGCCTACATATGTACACTGGCTTTATCCATTGTATCCGGAGCTCCTGGACACGCTTAAAAGCAAAAAGGAGGCCTGCAGAGGATGGAAGCTAGGACAGATAGCCTGAGAGGAATACAGAGAAACCATCTGTCAAGTCCCGGTCCAACTTCAGGCTCGTGGGAGGTTCGTAACGATCCCAAGAGTGAGACTGAGACACAAACGAGGTCAAATGCCGCCAATCGGGCCGTTTTTATTGAACAGGTACAGAGGAATGGAGCGATAGGAAAGACAGGAAATATTAGAAGGAAACCAAGCAAGCATTCAGAAAGATAAGCAAAGGATAGTCACCACCATGGATCCAGCGACATCTCGTTGATCCTCAGTCTTCAATTCTTCGGTGGCGGGTGCACACCACAGCTTGTTTCCATGGTCTTTTTATACACCAGGTAAAGACCTTGGTGGGCTGCCAGTCCGGCCCAGACGGGGCTTGGTTTTGGCAGTGCCCTTTTTGCAGAAGAATGGTCTTCTGCTGTCCTGATTTGCAGAAGAATGGTCTTCTGCTGTCCTGATTTTCAGGAGAATAGTCTTCTGCCATCGGTTTTGGTGGTGCCTGATTTGCAGGAGAATGGTCCTCTGCTGTCCTGATTTGCAGGAGAATGGTCCTCTGCTGCTGGTTGTTTGCACCTTGCAGAGATGCCAAGCAAGCTTTGAGGCAAGTATTTGGCGTTCCAGTCTCTCACACCATCCAAGCGACCAGGGATCATGTTAGGAAGTGTGTCAATAATAAAAGGAAGACTAGGGAAGATGTAGGCCCTCTCCGGAAGGAAACAGGAGACCTGGTCATCCAGGATATGGACAAAGCTAAGGTACTCAACAACATTTTTCCCTCGGTCTTCTCCGGCAAGGGTTCTAACACACCGCCCAAGTTGCAGAAGGCAAAGGCAGGGACTGGAAAAACTAAGAACCACCCACTGTAGGTGAAGATCAAGTACGAGACCATCTAAGAAACCTGAAGATACACGAGTCCATGGGACCTGATGAAAACCACCTGTGGGTCCTGAGGGAAATGGCGGATGAAGTTGTTAAGCCACTTTCCATTATACTTGAAAAGTTGTAGCAGTCCTGCAAGGTTCCCACTGACTGGAAAAGGGGAAATGTAAACCCTGTTTTCAAAAAGGGGAAAAAAGAAGATGCAAGGAACTAGAGGCCAGTCAGTCTCACCTCTGTGCCCAGCAAGATCATAGGGCAGATCCTCCTGGAAAGTCTGCTAAGGCACATAGAAAATAAAGAGCTGATTGGTGATAGCCAACATAGTCTCATCAAGGGCAAGTCATGCATGACAAACTTGTTGACCTTTCATGGATGGACCACTCAGTGGATAAGGAACTGGCTGGATGACCGCACTCAAAGGCTTGCCGTTAAAGGCTTGGTGTCCAAGTGGAAACCAGTGATGAGTGGCGTTCCTCAGGGATCAGTACTGGGACCGGTGCTGTTCAACATCATAGTTGGCAACATGGACAGTGGGATTGAGTGTACCCTGAGCAAGTTTGCCAATGACATCAAGCTCTGTGGTATGGTCAACATGGTGGAGAGAAGGGATGCCATCCAGAGGGACCTGGGCAGGCTGGAGAGATGGGCCCAGGCAAACCTCATGAAGTTCAACAAGGCCAAGTGCAAGGCCCTGCACCTAGGTGTATGGTCCGGGAGAGAGCCTTCCTGGATGAGCCACTCGGAGACAGCCAATGTTGGGATTGGGCTAAATTAAGGTAATGTGACACCAAACGATTGATTGAGAAGTTTTATTGATGGCACAAGCAATTCGGGCACAAGCTATCTTGGCAAAAACTATTTAAACCTTGTTATCTATAAAGGGCTGAATGGTTTGTAACATATAAGAAAGAAAGAAAGAAAGAAAGAAAGAAAGAAAGAAAGAAAGAAAGAAAGAAAGAAAGAAAGAAAGAAAGAAAGAAAGAAAGAAAGAAAGAAAGAAAGAAAGAAAGAAAGAAAGAAAGAAAGAAAGAAGGAAAGAGAGTAAGAGAGAAAGAATGAAGAAGAAAGAAAAAAGAAAGAAGGAAAGAAGGAAATAAGGAAAGAAGGAAAGAAGTAAAGAAGGAAAGAAGGAAAGAAGGAAAGAAGGAAAGAGAGTAAGAGAGAAAGAATGAAGAAGAAAGAAAAAAGAAAAAAGAAAGAAGGAAAGAAGGAAAGAAGGAAAGAAGGAAAGAAGGAAAGAAGGAAAGAGAAAGAAAGAGAGTAAGAGAGAAAGAAAGAAGAAGAAAGAAAAAAGAAAGAAGGAAAGAAAGGAAGAAAGGAAGGAAGGAAGAAAAGGAAAGAAGGAAAGAAGGAAAGAAAGAGAGAAAAAGTAAGAGAGAAAGAAAAAAGAAAGAAGGAAAGAAAGGAAGAAAGGAAGAAAGAACGGAAGGAAGAGAAAGAAANGAAGGAAGGAAGGAAGGAAGGAAGGAAGGAAGGAAGGAAGGAAGGAAGGAAGGAAGGAAAGAAGGATAGAGGTAAAGGAAAGGTCTGGATCACCAGGTTGGGTTCCAGCGACATCTAGGGTCTGGTTCCTTCAGAGGGTGGGTGCATACTCGGCTCCTTGGGTTTGTTTCTTTTATAGACTAGTCCCTGCCCATTGATCACACCAGTCACGCCCCTTGTGGACTTATGTAACTCTGTGACATGCCCTCCTTGTCCTATGCTAACCGACATTAATTCTTTCAGTCTCTCACATATGTGCGGTCTGCTGTTCTAGGACTTCCTAGAAGGGGCGTTGGGGGAGGCTACTAGTGCCTCTTTTCTAATGGTACCTTATCTTGTTAGTGTGATAACATCTTTTTTCTTCTGCTGAGTATTTGAGACATTAACTCTTTTAGCTTCTCAGTTGGGTCTGAGAAGGTTTAGCTTCTCACACTGGGTTGCGACAATCCCAAGCACAAATACATGCTGGGCAGAGAATGGATTGAGAGCAGTCCTGCAAAGGACTTGGGGGTGTTGGTGGATGAGAAGCTCAACGTGAACTGGCAGTGTGTGCTTGCAGCCCAGAAAGCCAACTGCATCATGGGCTATATCAAAAGAAGCGGGGCCAGCAGGTCGAGGGAGGTGATTCTGCTCCTCTGCTCTCGTGACCCCCCCCTGGAGTACTGCATCCAGCCTTGGAATCCTCAGCACAAGAAGGACATGGACCTGTTGGAGTGGGTCCGGAGGAGGGCCACAAAGATGATCAGAGGGCTGGAGCACCTCTCCTGTGAGGAAAGGCTGAGAGAGTTGGGGTTGTTCAGCCTGGAGAAAAGAAGGCCGAAGTGAGACCTTATTGCGGCTTTCAAGTATCTGAAGGGCTCCTACAAGAAAGCTGGAGAGGCACTTTTTGCAAGGGCATGTAGTGATAGGACAAGGCGTAATGGCTTCAAACTGGAAGAGGGTATATTTATATTAGCTATTAGGAAGAAATTTTTCACTGTGAGGGTAGTGAGGCACTGGAACAGGTTGCCCAGAGAAGTTGTGGATGCCCCGTCCCTGGAGGTGTTCAAGGCCAGGTTGGATGGGGCTTTGAGAAACCTGGTCTAGTGGGAGGTGTCCCTGGCCATGGCAGGGGGGGTGGAACTAGCTGATCGTCATGTCCCTTCCAACCTAAACTATTCTATGATTCTGAGATTCTGTGATCTTCCTGGTTATAAAATATGTCCATTCATGTAACATCAGAAGTAAACAAGATGGCAGTAGGCAGCAACAGAGAGGTACAGAACCATAATGACTTTCCAAATCTCATCAATTCCCAAGAATTCTACAAAAAATCTAAAAAAAACCCAATGCCCCCAAAACCCCAAAAAGCAACAACAAAACCCCCAAACAAAAACACAGAACCATGCTAGCCTTTGCCATAGTGCAGGAAATTCTAAGTTGCTAATATTATCTGATTTTTTTGCATTTACCAATATGGAGATTTAGCTGCATCAAATTGTTATGTTGATTCTAAAGGCTCAAAGGATTTAGAAAACTGGTTGATTTTCAATTTCGTATTAGAGACACTAAGGTTTTTAGAGTTCTAAAGAGACAGACATGTGGGAATGTATTTAGCAGAAAAATTGAACCAGCCATACAAGGAGGCGGACTGTAAACCTTGTCCTTAAAGTAATCTTGAGGAGAGAAAAACAGAGACAACGATAGTTGCTTCACAGCAAAATAAAGAACCGAGCCAAGAAGAGCCGGAGAGGAGTCAGATAAACAGGGTGCCAAAGAACCAACCAAAGACAAGACAGTTTTACATGCTCTTCGCGTGTAGAAGGATGTTAACCAATCAGCTAATGCGTGAACGCATGCAGGGATAGATAGATTGTATATAAGGGACAGTAGTAAATCAATAAATCGCCTTCTGTATGATTCACATTGGATCGTGTGGAGTCCAGATTTCTCTCCTCAGATGGTGACCCCGACGTGATACTGAGCTGCGCAGCATTAAGCAGAAAGAAAAGGGGAACAGCTCAGGAGAGGCACCGGATGGAGGACAGCTCAGCGGGACTGAGACAGGGGCTGATCAGAGGACGATCCGAGGAAACAGAAAAAGAAGAAAACGTACGTTGCAACGTAAATCCTTTAAGGTGAGCAGCCGGGGAAGGAGATGGGTCAGAGCATAACAAAAGGAGAAGATGTGATAGTAAAAGTTCTCCTTCATATACTCTCTAACAGAGGAATTAAACACGATGAGCTTATGCTCCGGGGACTGTTGATCT
>VZSZ01011974.1:70419-91005 GCA_013398815.1 Ibidorhyncha struthersii | reverse complement strand
GAATACAGCTTTTTTTCCTAATTCCTGTGTTTTTGTATTTGTTTGTGTTTGGTGAAGCAAAAAATCTCCTTTGTGAGTAATCCTGTGTCATGCATAGAGAACCCTGTTAATGGCAGTTACCAAATTGCAATAACTGCAAATTTTTTTTATTTTTTATTGGTTTTGCACCTTCCCCTCNCCAGCCCCCTTTCTGTTCCCAGTCACAGGGACGGACCCTTTCCTTGGCCAGGGAGGTTTTGGTGGTGCTATTTAGTGTGTTTGCCAGTGACAGCCACCACGAGGTGAAGCGGCTTGTGCCAAAGGGAAGAAGCAAGCTGCTACCGTGATGACAGGGTAGTTACAGTCTGCTATGTCACTGGGAGGTTTTGATTGTAAAAACCCTTTTATGGGATCTTCCGTGCTGCCTGGGTTGCAGCCAGCCTGGATTAAAGACAAGGGTTTTAAATTGTCTTACTGAATTTTGCATGAAAGTGTTTTGCGTCTTGTCTGGTCCGATTCCTTTGCATTTCCGTTAAAATGAAAGCAGCCTTTAATTAGTGTGTTGTTTGAAGGCTTCAAGCTAGTGTTATATATAGTTTTAAGCTTCTAAGTTATGCAAATATCCCCCCAAAATGGATTTCTTTTTTTTCTCCTTTGCTAATGATTTAAGCATAAATTGGTTTTTACTACTGTGTTTATAAACCTCAGGAAATGAATGGAAGTGATTAACAGACAGACATAATTATCGTGGCACAGGTGATTTTTGCAGACTTGTATGGCAAATGAAACTACTTTGTACCATCAGTGAAAGCGCTTGCAATTTATGTGGTATTATATTTTTTTCAGATTCCTCAGTTTCCTGTCATTCCTGCAATTACTCCTCTGGCAGGACTTGACAGCCTTCCTCCAAACCTCTCTGATATACCTGCTGCAAACGTGCCCCCCATCCCTGCTCCTTCGCAGTATTTCGCTCCAGCTGTGATTTTGCCCAGCCTCCCCATGAACCCTGCTCTGCCCATGGCGCCCAACTCCCCTGCCCTCCCCATGCAGGCAGTCAATCTTCCTCACACCACCGTGGCTTCTTTGGTCTTGCCCTGCCAAACGATAGTGCCAAATATGTCGGCTGCTACGATCCCCTTGCTTGCCGTGGCTCCGCCGGGAGTGCCAGCGCTGCCGCCACACCCTGGGGTGCCCCCGCTGCCCCAGCAGCAGATGTACCAGACCACCTTCCAGCAGCTCCTTCAGAGCGAAGCGCCCTCTCCCCATCACGCGCAGGGCACGCAAGCAGTATCCCAGCCGTCGCAACCTCCAGCTCCTCAGTCGCTTCAGCCAAGCGTCATTCATCCGGCAGAACAGGCTCTGTCTGCGCCTGGGGCTGGTCACCAGGTAATCCGCTGGGCGGGGGGGCCATGTCCATCCTGGACCGCAGGGCGTTCCCGGGGCTCACTCTGGTGTAAACAGGCAGTGGGGAGGATTTTTTTTTTTTTTTTTTTTTTTCCTTGCTCTTTAGATGCTTTGTTAACTTCTCCACCTTGGTCCTGGAGGTGGTTGCTAGAGCTGTGCAGGCAGGTGGAGCAGGGGGGGTCTTCAGTCCAGGGAGAAGTGAATATCAAGGATGTAGGGCCTGGAAAGTGAGCAGCCAAGAGCACTTTTGGAATTCCCTCTTCCTTCTCCCATCTCAAATATGAGAGAGGCGTGAGCTGTCATTCTCTTGGGGTGGGGGACGCACAGCTTGGAGCCTTGCAGATGCCTTCACCCTGGTCTGAGCACGCTGTGGAGGCAGTTGCGTGCTCCTGGTGAAATACAGGTGGGCTGGTAGGAGCGGTAGAATTGTTTTGGTGTAGAACTGCTTTAAAACAGCAAAGGGAAATGGCCGTTCAATAATGACTCCAGAATACTGCACGGAAGAGGTCTATCAGACAAGAAGAAATTCTAGCTGCAGACCCTTTCCTCCTTATCAAAGAAATGAAGCATCAAATGGAGCTTCTAATATTAGCCCTGTTTACAAGAGAACTTGTTCAGGACTTGTTGACAGAGTCTGTAAATACTTCTATTGCCCCATCTGTGATATGACAACAAGAAATGCAGTCTGACCCAAGCAGGAGGGAGCGCTAAATCTATTAATAATAGCGTTCTTGAAAATCGGTGTTCTACTACAGCACTTTGCCGTAACATATTGATTAAAATTCATAACATCCCATTTCAACCTGCCATGTCATGGCATCTTCAAAATAGTACATAATTGTGAAATTTCTCTCTTCAGACATATATTTTACAGAATTACTGTTTGTGAAAATGTAGGCAACATGGAGCCCGAGACAGTTACTGCTGAGCTCATTAGCTGTGGTGTTTCCAATGGCTTTAGAAGGAATTGGGTCCAGCCTGTTATGCACAGCAAGCACGGCAAACACCAAAACTGGAGAGCCAATATTCCCAAACCGTCCGGACACAGTCGTTACTTATGGGAGAATTGCATAGTAATATTTTTAGGATAAAATATAGCTATTACAAACAAAATGGGCAAGTGCAGAGGAATAGTCAAAAACATGTTGTTCTGTGTTTTCAAGTAATTTCAATAGAGAGGTATTTCTGTAAAGAAAGGCTTTCTGATGCAGTGTTGTTTTGGCAGTTCATGTTTAGCACCTCTGAGTTTAGTTTTGCCCAGGTAAATTATGTGTTGAAATATTCTGTGAATTATTGAAGTCATATAAGTTTTTTAAAAAAATAAATTAAAAAAAAAAATCAGTGCTCTTCTGCAATGTACACCGCAGTTGCTATTCTAACAACCTCCACTTAGGCAGTCGTGCAACTGTTGTGTTGCATAGCACATTGCATCTTTATTTTTATCCGCATTAAAACCTGGAATAATAATTTCAGCTCGTATCCAGAATCTGCAGAGAGCGCGCAGTAACAAAATTGTATGGCCTAGTTCTCATCCGAGTCTTAATTTATTTTTTTAATGCATTCTCCAAATAGTCTAAATCTCTAGCTGATGATACTTTAAAAAAGTAAAAATTAGGCAGAGTTTTACCTAGTAGTAAAAAGCCTTTTTTCTTCAATATTTTCCTTTCTTTCCTTTTTCCTCTTCCCACAAGCTCAGTCCCCTTGGAAAAACACATGATGTACCTAAAAGGAGAACGTTCTGTTCTTAAATGTACAACTCAAAAGAGCTGTTATGCAGGGTAACAGCATAGTCTCTGAGGTAGTTGGCATATAGTCGCACCGGTCCAGTTCCCACAAAGCGCTTACGCACACGAGTTATTTTAATATGCTGAAGAAATCCACCGAGATAAATGAAACTTCCTCTGGGTGCATAAGACAAGGAAGTGTTTGCAGGATTCAGGCCTCGGTGCTTAGCATGGCAAGAATTAAGTTGTGTCTTAAATGTTTAAACTAAATGGAAAACAACATGTTCCATGAGACACTGGTATATATGCAGTAAAAAAAGTTAATTGTGTGGTCTGTACCAGCTACTGGTCCTACATATATAGCAGATTTTTTTAAAAAATCCTGATTTAGATTATGGGTTTTTGCATGGACATTGTGGTAGGCTTGTTGAAAGCAGAGCAAGCTATTCAGGACAAAGAATTCATAATCTAAAATTTTAATTTCTTAGCAAAATATGGCTTTGTTTCTACAAATTAAATAGCACCTGAGCAATACGCACATTATCATAATTATATAGGAGAAATCCTTAGATTTTTACTTGCTTGTTTCAAAGCAAGTTGAAACTCTTAAGGAGTTATCTTTCCAAGCAGAGACCACACAAATGCAGTCTCACTGCAGAGTTATAATCATAGAATCTGGAATAAATTGCCCCGAGAAGCTGTGGCTGCCCCATCCCTGGAGGTGTTCAAGGCCAGGTTGGACAGGGCTTGGAGCAACCTGGGCTGGTGGGAGGTGTCCCTACCCATGGTAGGGGGGGTGGAACTAGATGATCTTTAAGGTCCCTTCCGACCTAAACCATTCTGTGATTCCATGAATCATTTAGGTTGGAGTGGACCTTTAAGATCGAGTCCAACCATCAACCCTACACTGCCAAACCCACCACTAACCCATGTCCTTCAGCACCACATCTTAATCCTTTCTCCTTGGACTCTGGTGGCTTTAGTACCTCGTCATGTAAGTCACCGGTGGCCTAAGTAGAGGTTTGTTTTAATAGCTGTCTGTTGTGTTGCAGCAGATGACTGGACACACTCAGTACACTTTGGAAGCTGGAGCCCAGGTGCTGCCTGTGCAACCTTCAATAGTCATGTCACCGCCTTTGCAGCTGCAGCCTGAGCTGTTGCCTCCCCGCGGCGCTCCAGAAGGCATTTCCCAGGTTCATGGCAGCCTTGCCACAGCTAGTCCGCCTGTCCCCATAGATCACTGTCTGCCTCTTCAGCCTTCTGCTCTGCTGCAGCTTCAGCCCGATCTTTCCCAGCCGCTGGGTCAGCAGCTCCCAGCTCCCTGCTCGGCTCTTCAGGCAGGCGCAGAGACATCTCAAGAGGTAGAGCCATTTCCTCTGACATAACTCACCAGCTGCACCATTAACCTTCTTACTGACTCCCTTGTAAAATAATGGGCTTATTTCACAAGGGAGATTATTCCCTCTCACCATATAGAGCCGCTCGTCCTAGATGCTAGCAACTCTGGGTCAGCAAATAATTGGCTGTTTCCAATGAAGCTGGAAACTGCACGTTTTATCTTGTGAAATGTCTCCTTGAAGTAATGAGGCAGCAGGACCGAGTTCCTCTTTGTCTGTAGCTGATCACAAACACAGAGCTAGAAATTACTTCCTTTAAGTGCAGTTTGTCAGTAGGAAGGTGTTCTGTAGAGCTTCATCCATGTTTTGTCCAGTCTTGTTCTACATGTCTCAAGCACTTGTGTAGCCAACCATCATTTGCCTTAAGAAACTGTTTCATTACCAGATGCTTCGCTATGTAAAAGCTCTTCATGCTCCTCACCTTGAGCCTTATTCCCATTTCATTTAGCATTGTATCTTCCTGTATTGCCTGAATTCTAGTCTAGCCCTGGGATTTTTGTTTCTTCAGATATTTGTGGGCGTTCCCAGTTCTCAGTGGTCACATAAGCAAGATAGGTTTTATTGTTTTTTTTTTTATAAAACTGTCATCTCCTCCTGTCTGCTATTTTGACTTTTCTTTCCACTCCCATAATTTTTTAACCTTCAGTCTTGACAGAATGTCACAGAATGTTTCCTTCTTTTCAACTCTTTGTTAGATATCCATAAGCAAAGCAAAACAAAGGTTTGGGCATTTGTACTGGATTTCAGTAAAGAAGTCTAATTTGTTCTCCACTCCTGAATGGAAATGTCCCTCAGCAATTCTGCTTTCAGAATTGTTCTCCTGAGGCTCTCTGTTCTGAGCTACCTCTCCTCCCAAAGTAACAGTTTCCATCTTTTCCAACTAAATCTCTTTGGTTTTACCTGTGCTTCCATGCACTCGCCGCATGCCTGGACTACACAGTACAGCCTGGGAGATTTGTTAGTGGCACAGCTTAACTCCTCCTCCAGAAGATGTTCAATAAGGATGCTGCTGACGCTAAAACTAGATTCTAGTTCCCCATTTTGCCTGTCCCGGAGGCAGTGTGATTCTTGTCAAATGAATATTCATGGTGGGATGTAGGGTGGTTCCCGGTGAATTTCTGTATCCTGTAGGTTAGATGCAGCAGAAATGGTAGAACCCATCTATAGTGCTTCACTTGCAGAATCTGCCAGTAAAGCCTGCTTGTGTCTGGCACATCTCTTACTCAAGGTATTTCTTCTCCAGCTGCCTTTTTTCTGTACGCACAGCTCATGTCAGGGTGCATGCTGATGCCAGAGCTACAGCCTTCAATGCAGGGTCTGTCCCATTAGAGGTTCTGGAAAGAGGAATAAACCTCATTGTTATTGTGCAGTGTGATATGGGGGTTACAAGCTGTCCTATATTCCTGAGAAATCCCTACCCACTGAGGCACGTGTCTGTCCTGTCACCTTACCATATCCCTTGGAACATTTAACCCCTGTTTTGCTAACTTTGTTCTCATATTTCATCTGTGAGTTAAGTCCCTTCTCTCTTTCAATTTAAGAAATTGATCCAGTATTGTCAAATTGATCAACGTGCTCCCCACGCTGATTTTATGACATATATCGCTAAGGTTTTCTTGGGGTGTAAGAGGAGTTTCGTATCTATGTATATTTGAAATGCTGCATTTTGTTGCTACTCTGCCATACCGTTTTTATCTCGTATCTTTTGTTTAAATGTGCAGCAGTGCTCGCACCCAAACCAGTCAGGCAAATGAGATTTTGTAAGTCACTTGATTGAGTTACTAAAATTCAGCTACATTATGTCTGTGTTCTCACCGTTAATTAATACTGCGGTTTTACTGAAACTGCAGCCAAGCTTGGCATGGCATATATGTGGCAACAAGGGGGGTTGACTGGTTAACCGCTAAGCTTTTACTTCCAGTCTACCAACTGCTGTGGGATTAAGATGGAGCGATGACAGTTGAGGGGCTTGTTTCTAGCTGTGTGTCTATAGAAGGATCTTAGAGACATAAGTTTGTGAATATATATAAATATATATATAAAATTATATATATTTATGAATATATTTCGTTAGCGTGTATATATGCGCACAGTTATATACACGCAGAGGTGTGTGTGTCTGTGTATGTACGTGGTAAGTTTGTTACAGCAGGGGCCAGTGGCATCGTCATCACAAATTCTGTGAAAACGGGTCCACCCGATGTGAAAGTCATGCTGTCGATGTCTGTCCTAGCATTGCAACCGGTGTAGAGGGAAGCTTTTTGGGGAAAACTTCTGTGTAGAGAGCAAGAGGACACGATGTGAGGGCGGTGTTTTTAAATAATGGATTTTCATCTTTTATTTGGAAGTTCCCCAGAAATTTTCACAATAAGCTAAATGCAGTGAAAATACTTAACATATTTCAGGAAACTGTACAAAGCGATGAAGCAAATTAGCTTATATGTTATATCCATTTAAAAAAAAAAAAAGGTAGGTGCTGATGTGGATTTGTCCTGCAATTGAGTTTATCCGTTGTGGTGAGAACTGGTTTCTTTCACCACCTCTTCTGCTTTAGAGGCAGCAGAAGGGAACTAGCAGATCAGCGTCTCTGTCTTAAAAAATGCTTGTGCACACAATCTGATGCTTTGTACAGAAGTAATGTCGGGAGGGTAAAATGGGACATTTATTTTTCTTCCGAGTACCAAGAATTGGTTAAACAGAATGGTTTAGAATTACTGGTGTCTCAACAGCAAAACCTTTCTTAAAGGTGTTTTTCATCTGCCAATGCAATGCATTTACCTAAACGACTTTTTCTTACATTTTAGGAGCAGGCAATACAGGACAAACTTCAAACTCTGTCACAGAGCTGTGAAAGGTATCATTATAATCTCTTTGGCATAAGAAATGTTTTCTTTCTGGAGGCTGTTTTTCCTCTTTCTTTACAAGGCTGAGCCGAATGCTTGCCCTTTGCCTGGGCTGAGAGAAGTGTAGCAGGAGATGACAGGGAGATGGTGGAAGGGTGGACATCTATCTAGGGAGAAAGCTACACATGTTCAGTGTGCAGCCTGCCTATTTTGGCCCCTCCAACTCTTTTAAAATTCTTTAGTTTGGGTTCTGCCTTAATGTACGTACAACAGTTTTCATTTTTAGCATGTAACTTCTCTTTTTGTTAAGATAACTGAAGCAGTACAGCCCCTGGTTGTGATGCTGTTGAATCTGTATAGAAACGTGCTACGCTAGTGTCATTGGGTATATGGTGTATTTCCTCTTTGGGAATGAACTGGGTACACCTATGTCACCTTCCATAATGATATTTGCCCAGGTGTGTTACAGGGAATGGTGTGTCGGCAGGAGTTGTGTGTTGAGGCACCCACAGGTATTGTTCCAAGTGGTGGAACAGGCGGCCCAAGCCCCTTCTGCGGGTTTGTTGGACATGAGGCCGCGCTCAAGCCCAGTAATACTAATGACAGAAGTAACGATGAATACTCCCCAGCCCCAAGCCAGCTCAGCACTCTTCAGAAGCAAAAGCAAATTTCAGTTCCTGCCAGCCCTCACCTGCCTGTTCCTGTACTCAAAAGCAGAAAGGGAAGCGGCGAGGAGGAGCCCTGGAGAGGAAGGCTCACAGCTGGGCTGCAGAGGGGCTGACTGGGGGTAGTGGCTGCAGCTTCAGGGGCAGCGCTCCCCTCCCCAGTCATCTGCTGCTCCCCTGCCACAGCTCCTGCTTCGGCACCAGCAGTAACTGGGGCTTTTCAGCCTCTGATACGGATAAGGTAGACACCAATAGTGTGCGTTCGTAAGTCTTGCTTATTGCAGGAGCCAGCACCAGCTTCTGATTATTGATTATAGTCTTTGGAGTTAGGATTTTAGTGACTCTTTTCTATTTTCCTGAATAAGATGAGTTAAGTTTGTGAACTCTGAATACAGTTCTCTCTGTTTTCATTCTACCCCACCAAAAAAGTTAGCAAGCCAACGCAACCCCGCAACCTTAAAATGGAACCATGTTTTCCCAAGAATTTGCCACTTTTAAATACTGCATGGAAGGCAAAATCTAATTTTTCGTGACTGTAGGTTAGTTCTGGCAACAAGTTAGACAAAATGAACTCATTTTATCTGCCTAGTCTGATGTAGAAAGGCGCATCAAATTTTCAGCCATCTTTTGAATCCGAATTTGTCCGCTCCAGAGTTGTGTTTGAAAAGCTGGCTGTTGTGACTGCAGCAGCACGGAGAGTCCACGGCAGCACGCGTAGAGGGAGATCTCTTGTTTCCAGGTGCATAGGTAACTCGGCTTTGGAGCTGGGTTGGGTGTTGGTAGGGTGGAAGGCAACAGCCCGTGAAGTAAATGGTTGGCCATTGCAGCAAAGATGCGATCTAGAGTATGTCCTGTGCACAGAACGCTTTTCTGACGTAGGAGTTCCATGTTCAAGGTAGCTGCAAAGAGAGCAGGAATAAGCTGTTCTGTGCTACCAGTGCAGAACAAGAAGTAAATTTAAGAAAGGGAATCCATAGGTTAGACAAATTCTTTTATGCTTGTATGGCTCACTGAACACAGGAATAAATTGTGCAGGAAGGTTATGAAATCTCACGGGAGCTTCGTAAGATTAGTTTACACAAATGTCTGTGAGGACTGAGCTGGTCATACCTTGGGGTAATAAATGGGCCAGATGGCCTTACAAGGTTCCTTCCTGACATGGTTTTTACGAACCTCTGGAAGTTTCCTGCAAATTACTTGCATGTTGGCATTTTCTGTACATGGCATATTACAACAAGGATGTTAGCAGCTACTGTTTTGGCTGCTAAAAGTAATATGCTGTTGCTAGCTGGTCATCTGGGATATTGTGGCATAAAAACTTCTGTGTGATCCTTGAGAACTGCGGAGAGAGGAGAGGCAGTCTTTTACGGGATGCTGTACCGACTTCTCAGTCTTTTCCTTCTCCTTCAACAAACATCAGCTGACCCCGTTTAGACCTTCTGCTGTGAGTGCAGACAGGCAGGAGTTGAGGAAACTGGACCTTAGAAAAATTGGAAGTAGTGCAGTTCAGGGAGGGACAGTAAGGGTCCCTGGAGTGAAGGGATGAGGGGGATGGAGTGATATATTAAGAGTGATGGGACTTGCCCTGTGCTGTTGGCAAAAATATTACTAGATCATTTCTTAGCCCCAGTACGAGCCTGGCCTGGAATAGTTCCCTTCCCTTACTGAGCATCTTTCAGTAGTTGGAGTGCAGAAGTGCCTTTTTTTTTTTTTTTTTGCAGTCTCTGTTGTTGTCTGTCTTACCTATGTATAGCTACGTATATGTGACGGTGGTGTTATTTTGGGGTCTTTCTTCCTTTCTGTGACAAAGCTACATGAGTCCAGATGTTGCTTCGGGTAAGGAGATGAGTGACAGCTTTGAAGGAGCAATAGGAAGTGGAAAACAAGAAGGAAAGTCTGCAAAGAAACATAAGAAATCTACCCGCACCCGTTCACGCCAGGAGAAGTCCAGCAGACCAAAACTGACCATATTAAATGCAAGTACAAACTCTTTGAGCCTAACTGTAGGATTCCATTGGCTTTGCCAGAAATGACTCTTGTCAACCTTGGTCTGCAGGTTTGTAACACGGGGGATAAGATGGTGGAGTGCCAGCTTGAAACACACAACCACAAAATGGTGACTTTTAAGTTCGATTTGGACGGGGACGCGCCAGAGGAAATTGCTACTTACATGGTAAGACTGGGTGATGTGGCTGCCTGCAGCCTCTGAATGCCCCAAGTTGCTTCAGCCAGCGTATTCTCAGGTGTGCTTGTTGACCCAGCTTTCTGGTAGCCATGGAACACGGTGTTAATTGAAACGCTACTGTTTTCCTCTTCATTTTGATGTGGCCTTATAGGTGGAGAATGAATTCATACTGCAGAGTGAAAAAGAGACATTTATCGAACAAATGAAAGATATTATTGATAAAGCAGAAGATATGCTCAGTGAAGATACAGAGGGAGAACGGAGTTCTGATCAGGGAACGAGTCCCCAACAAGATACTGACAGACTGGAAATGAATGAGGTAAGAGATGTTAAGTAAAGATTTCTAGTTTGATTCCCTTTTCTTAACAGCCAGCTACTGTAAATTTGTTTTACATCCTGTGTTTAAAAAAAAAAAAAGACAAAGAAAACCCCTCAAAACAAACAAACCAGTTTCTTAGCTAGAAAAATAATGCTTTTACTGCATTAATGCTTACAATATGTGCACTCCTTGGAATGATGCTGCTCTCGCATTGATACAAGACAACTAGTTCTTCAATGGTTTCATTTTTTTTTCACAGGAGAAGCGACAGTCTCAGCTGAAGACACCCGTGTATCAACAAAATGGTAAATGTGCCTTTGAATACAAACTTAATCTCAAGATTTAAGGCAGTTTATGCAGAAGATTGCTAGATTCAGGAAGAAATCTACTGGTCACTGGTGGTTGGAGATCTATCTAGAAATCTGGGTGTAACAGTGGTCCCCGCTGTCAGCAGCCTGGAAGGTGGCAAGGCTAATCTGGATGATAATGTCTAACATCTGGGGACATTTAGGGAAGCCCTGGATTACATGTGCTGATAACTGGTGGTGGAAAAGTCAGGAAGGTACGGGCAAGGCTACTCTTCTCACAACAACTACTACGTTTGCAAGAGAAAGCTAAAAGATTGGGTTTGCCTTGGTAATTTAATTGAAATTTCTAGCCTAGAAGTTTGCAGCTACTTTGCTGTTACAGGGGGGATCTTGGCCCTTTAAACACAATCCATTCTTACGGATTTTACAGACAAATGGAACGGGAAAGGAAATGGCCCTTGATTCTCTCTGTAAGTGCATGCTGGTGGGGAAAAATGAAACATCTGCTGAAGGAAGCATTGGTTCCAAAATTCTTGTTACTGCTTGTGTATTCGCTCCATGCTGACAGGGGAAAAAGGATAATTTAGAACTTAGTTGACAAGTGCGGAAACTGGGAATCCTCCAAACTAGACTGGCTGCTCAAAAGATCTGGTTTCTTTTTTGCCTGTAAATGTCATGTAATTTTCTCAGTACACCCTTTTTAACATAATATTTGTATTTCTACTGATGAAAGTTACAAAGTGTGTATAGCTCTGGCTTGCCATTTACGTATGCCAGGCTTTGAGATAAGATGTGGAAGGACATATTAGCTAGAAAACTTCCCACATGGGAAAACTTAAGCCAGATAAACTTTACAAAATTAAGGAATTTTTCATTGTGAGCAAACTGTCCACAGTACCATTAATAAAATTTTCATGTACATAACTATTACCCTTCTAAAGGTACAAACACTTGAAAATAAATTTTCAAATAACTTAAAATATGTGGCAGAATTGGGAGGCATCGCTGTCTCCCTTCCGGAAGGGATGAGAATCAAATTAGGAGCCGGTGATTTAATCTTGGCTAATGCTGTAGAAGTTCTGATTTCCTTTCTAAACATGGAAGTTAAGACTAGGTTTTGACAGGTGATCTGGAATGAATGGAAACTGTTGTGTTTACTTTTTATTTTCTTGTCATCTCTAGTCTTGCATACTGGGAAAAGGTGGTTTATTATATGTCCTGTTGTGGAAAACCCCACTACTGATGCACCAGAATTTTCCCCACCGGTACCTCAGAGTACGCAGCAGTCTGAAGGGCCAGGTATTTACAAACTTTATAGAAAATGTTTGCTTCTCTGAAGCTTCTCTGTCATCTCTCTTCTAGTCTCACCTGACTGAGTTGTGATTGTTTCACTTCATTTAGTCAGAGGAAGAGGATGATGAATTTTGTTAAGAAGTCACGCATTTTCAGTATGTTCCTGGTATTGAACCAAATGAGGAATGTTAGAGTTTCAGGGAAGTCTCAGTAGTTTAACTCTGCTGTATGCTATAAGGTAGCTGAAGTTCTGGTCACTGCTGTTGCAGAACCACAGACTGGTAGGGGTTGGAAGAGACCTCTGGAGATCATCTAGTCCCACCCCCTGCCAGAGCAGGGTCACCTCCAGCAGGTTGCACAGGATGGCATCCAGGCAGGTTTGGAATGTCTCCAGAGCGGGAGACCCCACCATCTCTCTGGGCAGCCTGTGCCAGTGCTCTGCCACCCACAGAGTAAAGAAATTTTTCCTCATGTTGAGATGGAATTTCCCATGTTCTGGTTTGTGCCCGTTGCCCATTGTCCTGTCGCTGGGCACCACTGAAAAGAGTCTGGCCCCATCCTCTTGCCACCCCCCCTTTAGATACTGATCAGCATTGAGGAGATCCCCTCTCATCCTTCTCTTCTCCAGGCTGAACAGCCCCAGGACTCTCAGCCCTTCCTCAGCAGAGAGATGCTCCAGGCCGCTGATCGTCTTCGTAGCCCTCCACTGGACTCTCTCCAGTAGTTCCTTGTCTTTCTTGAACTGGGGAGCCCAGAACTGGACACAGTGCTCCACAGAACTCCATTGTTCTAATAAGCAGTGTCTTTTCAGTGGATTTTTTTTTTGCATAATCTGTGATGTTAAGTTCTTATTTGACTCGTGTAACAGTCAAATTAGTCAGTGCTTTCCCTGAGGGGAACGACTAATGGATTTACGGCTAGGTGTGGTTATCACTGCAGCTAGCTGGGAGGTTTCCCAGTGACTTTCTTTCATTCTGGGTGGCTCATCAAAAAGTTAACATGATGTTTGTGTTCTTTCTAGACCTGGAGCAGTCAGACGATCAGCAGGCGGGCTCTGCGTTGATGGATCCGCCTGGTCTCTTAGCTGGCCAGCAGCCTCCCCTACAACCAGGGGTGTGTGACAGCTCCATCGCAGCCTCCCCCTCTTTGGCACAAGTTCCTGCTGCCGCGTCTGCCGCTGCCTTACCAAGCCAGGCTGAGTTTCCAGCTCCAGCACTCCCAGCATCTGCTCCAAATGTCCTGGAGCCGGCGGCTGCTAATGGGGGTCCGTATTCCCCGCGGAAGGCAGCCATGCCTTCTCCTGCCCCCCGCGCCGCCTTGCTGGAGGAGCCTTCTGACACTGCCCTGGCTCCTCTGCACCTCCAGCCGCAGGCCGAGGAGGGCACCTGTGTCCCTGATGTGGAGATCGCCTGTTGCAGTGTCGGGCCGCACAAGTCCGTCCCGGCAGAGCTCTGCTCGCTCCCCGTGCTGCCGGACGCCGTGGTTTTGGAACGGCAGCCTGCGGCGCAGGTCCCCCACCTGCCGGAGGCCAGCCAACCTGGTGTGGCGCAGCACTCCTTCGTGAGCCAGGCGTTCCCTGCGGCCGATGCTCTGGGTCTGGCAGGCTCTCAGCTCCAGAGCCCTACGCAGGTGGCCGTGGCCGCATCCCAGCCGCAGGCCATGCTGCCCCAGGTGCAGCCCGCAGCCTGTGCCGGCGTGGGGATGAGCCTGCTGCAGCAGCAGCAGCCCGGCACTGCCGAGTCCGACGGAGAGGGACCCCCCCGCGTGGACTTTGTTGACAACACGATAAAAAGCCTTGATGAGAAACTGCGCAATTTGCTTTACCAGGAGTACGTTCCTACTTCTGCATCAGCAGGGACACCGGACACCTCCATCCCCTTAGAACAGGGCGACAGTGAATTTAACTTGCCGCCTTTTCCCGAAGATCAAGTTCCCACGCTGGCGTTGGATTTGAGAGAACCTGGCCATAACGCTGCAGATACCGGCCTGGAGGTGAAAGCGGCTGCTGAGGCCCCATTGGTGCCACCGGTACCATCTGAGATCTGCCCCTACCCAACGCGGGTGAGTCCAGCAGTGACTCTGCTCTTTACACCCCCAAATACGGCTGTTGGCCGCAGCACCAAAGCAGAGCTCAGAACCAACGAGCCTGTGGCAGGACATGTATAGATTTCTTGCTTCTCCAGACATTTTACGTCTCTGCTCCTGCGTATATCACCTTTCGTCTGTTGACTGCTTTCCAGTGTGAAGTTGTCTTAAATTTTTTACTTGGTCATATGTGTTCTGACTCATTTTACCTAAATGCTCGTTAGCAAAAGCCAAATTTTTCCTTTGGGTTTCCAAGTGGACTAATATCTTAATTCCTGTTGCGTCCTGTTTCTAAAGCAGGCAGAAATGTGATAAATTTTTGGTAGTTCAAAAATGTAAAACGCAAGGGGTATAGTCATTCAAGTTCTGATGAAGGTGATCATGCTTCAGTAGGAATTTTTTTCTTTTATATATAAATTAATGGCAGTGATTATAATGCCTGCCTTTCGAGTCAGTCTGAATAAAATAAACACTTTAGGAGCCTTTGCTTTGTTCAAGTGCTGCAGCTGAAGGAAGATGCTCCACAGGTTGCTCTGCTTCCAGTAATGATTCCTTTTGTCTTCCCCTGAACTTGGCAGAGCAAGACTTCGCTGGGAAGCATCTAAGGAAAGCTGGAGGAGGTGGTCTGGGTCATCATTTACTCGGTGGTTCAGTTGTGTACCTGTGCTGCATTCTGTCAGATAAAATCATGAGTTTATGAAATTCAACAGATTTCAGTACTTTCTGCTAGGAGATCAGTGTATGTCTTACTTGAAACGTAGCATTTCTGGAGGTGATGACATCACCACTAGCAAGGATGAGGCTGTTCTGTGTAGTGTCAGCTGGGTGAACTGTGTCAACTGCTTGAAAGGTGCTGTATGTTACAGGAGAGACGGCTGCACCCAAGTAACTCTTTAGAGCATATTGTTTAAAATAACAAATGACTTTCTGCAGCAGATAAAATTCTCGCTCTATGGAAGGTGTTATGTCTCTCCAGTAATTTGAATTTGTCCTGTTAAAATATGTGCCAATAAGAAAAGAGAGACAGAATTTCTGGAGACGGACGTAGAGATGAAGAACGTACAGTCTGGCTGGAAAAGCAAACCAGAAAAAAACCCCAAACCAGTGTATGTACAATTCAGTGCCTGTTTTTTTTAGTAACTTAGGCTGCACAGAGGTGCGCTCTGTGACACTGCCACTGCTTTTTTAATTCCAAGGGAGGAAAAAAATGGGGGAGTTGAAGGAAAAGCTAGAAGGCCACCTCCACAGACACTATAAAATAGTTTAATATTCCGCAATAGTGTGAGGGCAGAGGGAGAGAGAGGGAAGGAGAACGCATTGCCTTTCTGCTCTGTGCACGAGACTGAAATTCATTTTCTTTTTTCTTTTTACCAAAATCTTGAAAAGTCGGAGATCACCAGCATCACTGCTCATTCCTCAGAAGCAAGAGGTGGGTCAGCAAGCGGAAAAGGTAATGCTCCTTTCAGTGATGACCGGCAGTGTTGCAGCCGTCCTAGCGCGTGGTCCTCTGCTCTGGTGTCCCGTTGCTGCTCACCCTGCTGGTTAACTGCAGGGCACTGCCCAGCACAGGCCATTTCTGATCCTATTTGTAATATTAATATTAAACATCTCACTTCTGTCAAGTTTCCTCGAAAGAAACCGCCTCACAGGCGGGTTCATTTGAAACCCTAATACATGTCTGTGGTGTAGGTATAGGGTATTCACATGGAAGGCTACGTTTCCAATAATGCATTTCCAGTGCCCTTAAAAAGTCCAAAGAGAAAGTCCCTCAGATTTCCTGGGTTTCATAAAACACGCATTGTCAAAAATAACATGACTGAGGGTAGCTTCTTGGTGGGGGGAAGCTTGTAAGATTTTCCAAGAAGTCCCACAGAGAACTGACGTAGAGTACTTTTGTTTAGGTACTTGCCGATACAACGGCACTTCGTATAATAACATAGTAGGAGCCACAGTAAAAAACTGGGTATTTATCAAGCTCCATTTACCTGTCTTGGAAGTCATGGGCAGGTTTAAGGTCTGAGGAACCCAAAACTGGTGCTGCTGTCATGGGTGGGGTTGAGGAGGTCTTATAATATGTTGGGGGTTTTTTTTGAGATTGTCATGGCAAAGCTGGCTACAAGGTTTGTGCAACAGCGTAGATCGTTCTTGACCTGGTGGGCATAGATTGTCCACTGCTTTTAGGTCAGTGGGAGAGGGGAGAGGGTTAGGTAGCCCGCATTTATCTGTCTCGCCCAGACAAAGAAGAGAGTATGCAAGTGGAATGTAGCACTGTGTAGTGAAATTAATATATCTTAGATACCATCAAGCAGTGATGTATTTCGCCATTTCAGTACTCTGAAGTGACAGATTTTGCCTTATGTTCACTCTGTGCAATGTGCCATAAGAAAGCAGCTTTCTGAAAAGCTTGAGTTTATTGGTTTAACTTCAGCATCCAGGTTGTGAAATAATTGTCTTGATTACTACCATTAATATTTTGCTTCTAGTGTGCTTCTGTGGTTGAGAGGCCATCTTTTGAGCTGATAATTTCCACTTTCAGCAATGTGTGTTTATGGGCACTTTTTAATTGTTGGTGTCAGTATCTGTCAAATGAAAGGTGTGAAATACCGGTCCATCTGTGGTCAACTGCACTGTTCCGTATATACGAGTAGTCGAGACAATTACTCTTTCGAGACATCAAGAACACCTTAGTACTGGAGGCCCAATGCGCCCTTCAGATTTCATTCTTCTTCTGGTTTTCTCCTTTTCGACTGACTAATGAAATTCCACACTCCTATTATTATTTGAATTCCCCAAATCACTAGATTACAGAGAGTGTCTACCTGCAAGATATTTTATATTGTCATTGATATTGCCTCCTGCATTATAGATCCTGTATTAAAGGTCGGATATTTAAATTATTCTTCAGTGCTACACTTCATCATGCTTTGGTTTATGGCAGTAAACGCGTTGGCTTTTATTATACTAAAGCATTCCAGAAATGAATATTTTATATTTTTTTTCCAAATTGTAAAACAGGTTCGGCTGCAAGTGTCACTTCAGCTCCTGCTGCTACAACAAAAGGCCTCCTTCAGGTAACCAGAAACTAGGAGCAGTTTTATACTTGATTGTTAACAGTTACTTTCAAAATTAATCTCCGTTATTTTCTCCAGGTTGCACCTACATCATCAGGCATAACTGCACAGATGGAAACGTCTAAAAGGAGCGAGAAGGCAAAGACTATGACTTCGTCTGCACACACAGATAATGTAACGCAGATAGCTACAGCAGATGGGGTGATAAATAACCTTCAAAGGGATGACTCTCTAGACTCTGGTTCCTATGGAAAACAGGCTGAAACTCATGATAGCGGTACACCAGCCAAAACTATTGGCAGGTTTTCAGTAATCAGCACGCAGGATGAATTAACTTTAACAGCACCGCACTGCTTAAGGTTCTCGGCACCCCCAGACGTCTATTTGGATGAGCTGCCTTCCAGCCCTGACCTGAAGACAGCTGTCCGACGGGTGCAGACAGCCTCTTCTGTTGATGTCCTCTGCGACCAGGGTTCGAGTGATTCTGCCGACGAGCCTTTCCATCGGCAGCCGGCTGCCGCTGCCCAACTCTCACCCCCGAGCAGTAGTGCAGCCACTGACTTAATTAAAAAAGCAGCTGCTTTTCTGCAAAGATCTGGCAAAGGTAGCTCGCCAGGCCTTGATTCGCCCAACGGGCAAGGAACAAAAATTCCAACCATCAACATAACGTCTTTCCACTCGCAGTCGTCGTACATGAGCAGCGACAACGACTCAGAATTTGAAGATGCAGATATGAAGAAGGAATTGCAGAACCTGAGAGAGAAGTATGTCGGGTTTGCAAACGATGCTAGGGAAGCTTGTGTTAAGGCAGCATCTCTGCGTATGAGGAGCCACTGTGTGGTTTTCATAGCTGTAATGAGGAAACTGGTTCTGGGCAAATTAGGCATTGCTAGGACCTTCCCCCAAATGTCATACTGCATCCTTTTATGCATCACTTTATTTGTCAATTCCCTTTAGAGGTATAATTCAATAACAACTTTTTTTAATGCCAAAACACTTCTGTTGCGACGTGCAGTTTCCCTACTGAAAAGCTAAGTCGGTATGGTAGCAAACGAGCACTTGTGATGTACGTGATAGGAGGTTCCCATGTGGACCCTACTTAAGGCGGCATAAAAATAATTGGGATGCCTGCGTAGACAGCTGCTGTAGCATGCTCTTTGTGCCCTTCTTGGCAGGGGTGATTGAGACTATCAGGTCTACAGACCCATCACTATTCCTGGACTTGCTTTTACAGTAGATAACAGTACCTGTTAGGCAGGTTAGACCCTCACTCTGCCGCCGATCGGATCTCAAGTCATCGGTCCAGTCTCGGCAGGAGGCTGGCAGAGCCTGGCAGGAGTCGGTCATGCTGCCAGTCCTGAGAGTTAACATCTTTAAATTTGAACATTTTCTTTCTTTCCTGGCAGGGGATGGGTAAAAACTAGCATTAGATGCTAGTTTAACCGAAATGTTCAACTTTACCTTAAGGTGTAATGGTTTTACTGGATACAGATGATGCATCTTTTTAAAACAGTAATACAAAACCTTTAAACTGACTGTATGGCATCATGAAATCTGCATTATAAATAAGGTAATGACTCATGTGCTAATGGCATTTTTATGGGAAGCACTTTCGGCTTTCTTCGTGTTGAAAACCTTCAAACTGATGTACATGCCTGGAGAGTTAACTTTAAAGCCACAGAGAGAAATTCTGGAATAGTTTGGAGTTCCTGTCAGATCTCACGACAGAATTGGTTGCTTTTACTGAGGATGTTGAATTCTGTCTTATAAATGAACATTTAAGTCAGTCACCACATTTGCCGGGTAGATTGTTATAACTTCATGTACTTTTGGATGAGCAGTTGATTGTTTTATAACCAAAGACTGTTTTGTTTCTTTTTTTATAACTAATTATGCTGTCAAGAATGTGGTGCTTTATCAAATACGTCGCTAGCAGAGTTGTTTTTTGGTTTTTGTTATGTTTAGGCATATGAAAGAAATTGCTGAACTTCAGACGCAACAGAAGAATGAGATAGAGGCACTGTATATTCGGTTAGGGAAGCCCCTTCCTCCCAACCTGGGGTTCCTTCACTCAGCCCCACCAAGCAGCCGTCGCCGAAGAACCAGCAAAAATAAATTGAAAGGTGGAAAACTATTAAACCCTCTGGTCCAGCAGCTCAGGAGTGGAACATCAGGCACAAGTAGGTACACTAGGTTGCTTTCCATATGCCTGTTGTTTGTGTCAGTTGTGGTTCTGCTGCGTAATTGCATGGACTGCAGGAGAGGCACTGAATTTCTATTGTTTTTAATACTGTGACTCAAGTTTGCATACTGCGGACTGGTTTTGAAGCGGGGCTTCCTTTGGGACAGGCTTATTGCAGCTGCTGAACCATGCGTACCTTCTCTGCATCGGTTACACTGCTTGGCAGGGAAACAACATTCCACTTTAATTTGGAATACAGCCTGGTTACATTTTCTCATCCTTTCTCTAAATGCAATTTATTGATGTTTGTATTCACTTCTTAGGTGCTGTTATCCTCTATTGATTATGTGGTGTGTCTTGTTGTTGTTGTTTATTTTTTCCTACAAGATGCCGTATAAATAAGATTGGATCGCATTTGCTCCTCCAAAGGATGGGAGGTAAAAACTGTGATGGATGCTTTGACCATCTGAAGTAGTTTGTGATTTTTCAAACAGTAGTACAGTCTTGAGTCATTCTCTCTTTGGAAAGTAAAAAGATATAATTCAACTGGGAAATGTCGATATACCCCAGTACCTATTTCTTCAGCAAAATGTATGATAGAACAGGAATAATTTTTCTTCAGCTTTTAGTTCATGCTGTTATTTAGAGGAGCAGCAGCACTTCCAGCATTAACCCTGTATTTCAAACCTGGTAGCTCTCGTTTTCAAAGTCACTGCACCATAGGTCCACTTCTAATTTCATTACCTCAATCTTAATTATAGAGAGTGTTTTGGGGGTTTTTGCTTTTGATTGAGGATTTCAACTGAGATGGGACAAGCAAAGATACTCAGAAGCAAGATGTTCTGTGATCCGTCTCGAATCTCGGCGTTCCTGTTTATGGGAACTGGAGTGAAGTTCAGTGCTTTATACCTCTGTAGCTACTGCTTGGCTGACGCATGTAGGTTTTACTCCCTTTCCTTGTGAGGAGATGCTCTGAATGTCCATTCATTATCCTTAGTCCATTCATTTTCCACTTTGTTCTTGGGTTCTCTCTGACCATTTTCCCCTCTGTCTATTCACAAAACCCACATCTGTCTCCACTCGTTGATCTTGGCTCATATCAGTTCCAAAGAATTGAAGCTTATTTCTGCA